>PVJA010048201.1:0-14316 GCA_004027025.1 Myocastor coypus | reverse complement strand
AAAAAAAAAAAAAAAAAAAAAAAAAAAAAAAAAAAAAAAGAATCACACACAAAGAAATGGAAACCCAGCTGTATTCATTCTCAAAGTTCCTTTGTCTTGTGAATGTGAACCTTTGGTTCGGTCTGTATTATAACTGACTGATTGCAGGGCCACTCCCATCTCAGCTCTGTCATAGCAGTATTTGAAGACCCCCACTGCTGGCTAGTAACAAGCCTTTTCAGAAGGCTTAGGACTTCGGGGAAGGGGTTCCTCAAGAAAGAGGTGAAAGTAACTCCTGAGAGGTTTTTTTTTTTTTTTTTTTTTTGGTGGTACCAGGGATCAACTCAGGACTTTGTGCTTGCCAGGCAAGCACTTACTCCACTGAGCTATCTCCCCAGCCCCACTCCTCAGAGTTTTAAACTGAGAAGTTGCAGAATATTATAGCCTGTCTCATAAATGAAGCTCAGGAAGTTGAAGAATTTGCCCAGATGAGGGAAATCAGATAGCAGACAACTTTTTTCACATATAGGTACACACACAGGCAATGCACCCCACCCTGATACCTGCTATCTAAGGAAGCCCCATTGTAGTGGGTCCTGACCAAGATGGGTGTCATTGCAAGAAGGCTTCCACAGAGCTGGTGAGTCACTGCTGAGGACCACCACACAGGAATACCTTCCTGCATACGGTCAGCACCCCACACCCCAGATTCCCAGCTGCCAGTCTTCCTCCATCTGTTCTCTGCTATCACACAGGCCAGTGGCAGTGAGACAGCTCTCTGCTCACCAATCACTGCATGTTGCAAAAGCTGCTGGATAAGACCAAACCCCATCGGTGGCCAGAATGTGTCCTGAGTGGTGTTCCCAGCCAGGGGGCCTGTATGCAACTTGGACCACTCAACCTGAGGTTCTAAGCTGCCTCTGCCACTTCTCAGCTACTTTGCCCCAGGCAAGCCCAGGCCCTAAAAGCTGCCTAAGGTTGTGTTGATGTTTAGCTGTGTCACACCTGGAGAAGCTTGGCCAGCTGCAAAACGAGTGTGTGTGTGTGTGTGTGTGTGTGTGTGTGTGTGTGTGTGTGTGGTTGGAGACTGAACCCAGGGCTTAGGCTTTCTACGCCAGCACTCTACCACTAGTCCTGCAAGTACTTCTTAGTGACTGTTTATGGAGCAGTCTCTGTGTGTCAGGCATGGTGTAAAATAGAGCACCCTCTCCCGCAGCAGCTCATGGGAAAGAGGCTTTTTTTTTAAAATCTCTATTGTATAAATGAAGATTCTAAGGCTCAAATAAACAAGATAACACTCCTCAGGGTCATGGTCACTTAGAAGATGGGACAGAGTGTGTCTAAATTGCCCTGCCAGCTGCCACTTATAACCAACCTCTCATTCAGTAGTTGTTTATTGAACAACTATTATATGTCATGCACTGCTTGAGGTGCTAGAGAGAGGTAGGGATAAAGCTCAGTGTTATATAAGTGCCTCTTTGACAAGCACAAGGTCCCGAGTTCAGTCCCAAGTTCAATCCCTGGTAAGCAAAAAAAAAAGGTGCCAGAGAGACAGCTGGAGGGAACAGATGAAGCCCACATCAGCAGTGCTGATGCCCTCTGGTGGGGGTCTTCTGGGCAGGAGTTACCTTGGCAATGTCTCTTGGCATTTTTAGAGAAAAGCTGCCTCTTTCCCCATATCCTCTTCACTCTCCTTGCTTTTTTTTTTTTTTTTTCCTGCTTGCTCTTAATCTCTGAAGCTGTCTAGATCCCTCACAGTCTCCCAGAGGAAGATGAGGTCTAGGACCCAGAGTGCCTTGGTCTGGTACAGGACTCTCAGGCCCTGGAGATCAGGAGCTCTGTCCTGGAGTTCTGGCTTTACCCCTGCATTGTGCCCTGGAGTTTATTCCTGCAGCTTCCTCTCTGGGCAGGGAAGGCAGGCACCAGCCCAGCAGCTGTTGGCTGTCAGGGACCCGTCTGGATCCTGGCACACCTTGCCCAGGCCAGCTGACAGCACTGGTGCCAGCCTGATAAGAGACTGGGGACCCACGGCCACCTTGTTCCCAGCCTTGCCACCTCCACATGGCCTCGTGCCTGTTATTCTGTGAACCTTAACAAACAAAGAGGCTGGGGGCTGTTGCTGCCACTCAGCTGCTGGAGTGGGGGAGGCGGGCAGTGGTGAAGAGCTTTGCAGAAAGGCCAGGGTGGAGGCAGAAGCCACCCAGGTGATGGGAGCTGGTCCCCTGGGATCCCAGCCCAGGACCATAGTGAAAGGTTACTGCTAATTGGTGAGCTTCTGATGGGGCTGCATCTATTTAGCACTCCCCACTCCCCAGAGACTCCCAGGATGGTCTTGGCACAGCGTGTGATTCAAGAGCTCCCTGCCCGAGTCTGGCACAATCTGTCTGAAATTGTGAACATGGAGCCTCTTGGTTTTTTAATTTGTGTTTTCGTGGTCATGGTTCTCTGCGCATTGTTGCTGGTAGATTCAGTAGCAGCAGCCACACTGCTGCCCCAGTAGCCCCTCCCAAGTCCCCTTTGGAAGCCATACTGGGTCAGGGAGTAGCGCCATCCATGGCCCCCGACCTGTGGCCCGGGCCCCAGGGCCCGGCTCTCCCTGCCATCAGCCCTGACACTAACACAGCTTGTCCACCCTGTCACAGGGGGCAGATGGCCTGTCGGAGCCGGAGGGCATCTCTCTGAAGCGGGTTGCTGTGGTGGAAGATTTCTTTGACATCATCTACTCGATGCATGTGGAGAGCTCTGCAGAGCCAGGCAAAGCCCCCAAGCACGCCGGGCAGAAGAAAACCTACCGGGCGGTGAGATTTCTGTCTCTGCCTCCTCTGGCAGCCCCGGGCCTTGGCAGGAGGCCACTAGCTCTGCACATGTTGGGCGGGGGGGTGGGGGCGCCAGGGAGCTGAGGCGTGATGAAATGGCCTTCGGGGACCCAGGGGGGCACAGGGCAAGGGCATGGCAGCCAGAGACCGCTCTGGGGTGAGGGGCGGGTCCTGTGGTCTGAGCACAAAGGAGCAGGTTGAAGGGAGTGCTAGGGAGCGGGGGAGAGGGCCAAGCAAGGAGGGAGCCCTCCTCTTCCCAGTGTCTGCCTCACCCCTCCCCAGCCCCTTGCAGCCTGTTCTGGGGGGCAGATAATAAGCATTGCGGGTGCCAGTGCTCCCAAGCATAGCATTTACTGTGTGCCAGGCCCGTCCTCCAGCTTGCTGTGTGCTACTTCACCCAGCTCCCCACATCTCCACAGGGGGTCAGTACTGGTAGTCCCAGGCAATCTGAGGACCTGCCTCCCACCCTGTAGGAGGTCACAGCTAGATTTGGGGCAGGGAAGCAGAGGGCAAAAGCAAGACCTGCAAAGGCAAAGGGTATCTTCAAGGTCAGCTTTGAGAGAGCAACAACCCAAGCACTGGGGCTGTCAGCAGAGGCACTGCCTCTACCTCCAGGCTTCAGCACCAAGCTGGAGGAGGGAGTTTAGTGAAGAAGGTGTCCTCCCAGAGTCTTGGGTAGGCAGGAGGGAGCAGAGACAGCAGCCCAGAGGGGGAAGTGTCGCAATTGATGGGGGGTGGACACTCGGAGACACAACAAGGAGCCGGCTGTGCTGGACCCCATCTCCCTGGCTCTGAGCCCTTTGTTCCTGGGATGCTCACCATTTTATGTGCCTTCAAGCTTGGAAGCTGTGCCATGAGTGGGACCCTATGGTCCCATCTCCTAGTTAAAGAAACAGACCCAAAGACCTCAGCCTCTGTCCAAGGTCACACAGCACCTGAGTGGCAATCAGCTGGCATCCAGATACCCCTTCTGTGCTGAATCTGTCTTCAGAACCCTAGGGATGGGCCCCGTGAGCCCAGGATCCCCTACCTAAGGCAGAGGTGACCTCACTCCTGTCCCTAGGTCTTTCCATAGGCACCTAGGCACTACCCAGGAGGCAGCCTAAGTCCAGATTTTTTCTATGTGGCCTCACCTTCAAAGAATCCCATATGCTGAATGGGGGATAAGAAGGGACACCAGCCCTGAGGCCACAGAGGAGGAGGAGTTACTGAGGCCCCAGAGATGCTGACCCAGTCTCCTACCTCCTGTCACTTGCCCAGGGTCTGGGCTGTAGGACATAACTCAGGAAAGCATTGGAGGATGCTTCTGCCTGAAGGCCTAGAAGGGAGGGCTGGGAGGCCGGGGCGATACAGCCCCGGGACTGATGAGGCCCAGCACACTTGCCCAGCACTGAGTCTCCAGTGGTGCTGGGCACTTAGCGCTTGCCAGACTCTTCATGCAGCACTTCCCTTGCCTACCCTGCTGGGCTTCACACGTGAAAGTCACCTGTGCAAAGTGGGTGTGTTACGGGGAAGATGCAGAGGCCCAAAGAACATGAAGCCTGCCTGAGGCCACTCTGCCAGCCCCAAGCTTGTGTCCTGACCAGTACACATCTTACCTCTCTGCAAACTTCCTACAGTCAGCAGATGGGCTCTGCCCATGTGACTTCCCTGGCCCTCACTGGCCTGTACCAAGCCTCTCCTGCAGCTTTCCTGGGCCTGGGTCTTCCTTCTTTGGGGAGATCAGGACAGGGTTGGGCTGGTCCCTCTGGCATTTGCCTCCCTGGACCAAGCAGACATCTAGCCCTTTGCTCTGTACTTCCTGGCTTCTCGTCCATATGCCTGCTGTGTGCCCCACTTCCCGCTGCCCAGCCTGGGGCTGGCACATGACTGGCATTGAGCCAGCTGGGCTGCTCACAGAGCTGGAATTTCAGCAGCAGGGCCAAGGCTGGGCTGAGCAGGCCAGGGCTCTCCCGCTGTGGGTGTGAGGCAAGGAGGCTGTACCCCAACCATGTGCCTCTTTGCCCTTCCCCCCTTCCCATCTGTCACCCTTCTTATGCCACCCTTTTCCTCTTTGGGGGCAGGGATAGTTCCTGGTTGCTTTTGTCCTGCTCTTTTCACCCACTGATATTTCCTTCCACCCAGACCTTGCTCTGGTCCCACCCTGCCCTCCCTTTTAGACGGAGCCCCCAAGGTAGCCCATGCTATTGGCTATGGAGAGGCACAACCTGGCAGTGGGGTGTTTGCAGGAAGCCCTCACACAGGGGATCTTGGATCTGTCCCTGTGTGTCTTGCCAAAGTTGAACCCTGGGGCTGCCGTGCAGTTTTGAGGACACAGGGAGCTTTCAGATTCTTACAAGCCTGGGGCTCCTGTAAGGATGGGGGCCTGGCAGGGAGATGGGCAGACATGGCACTAGAGGAGGTCAATTGTACAGCAGGAAAAAAGACTTTTTAGCACCTGTCACTGTTTAGCAATGGATCAGAGGGCTGGTGAGCTTTCTAAGCCTTGTGCTGTTTGAGTTGGGATGGGCAGAGGCATTTGCCCTGGCTAATGCAGGGGAATTCAAATTTTGAAAAGGTAGCCCTGTCTTAGCCTCTGATCCAAAGATCCCAGGGTATCTCGCCAGTGCCACGCCTTCCAGTGCCAGGTAATTTTATGAAGTTCCCTGAGCCCACACATAGGACTTTTTCCCAAGGGGCTTTCCTGTTTTCTGAGGTTGGAGTGAGCCCTTTTGCTTCCTCTTTCTCTCTCAAAGTTCTGGGAGGCCAGGTCGGGTGCTCGGGCCACTTTGGAGTTGAGGCCAGATGTGTTCAGCAGTTGCTGCAGGCCCACAATGTGCTAATCCACTGCAGGGCAGGATGAGGATCTTGTAAAGTGGTGCAAATCCCCTGAATTGGCCTCGTCTGTCTTTGCTGGCCTCTGAGTTGGGTAGTGAAGCAAGGGCCTTTCAGAACAGCAACTCTGCTGATAGCTTCCACAAGTCTTTCTCAGTCTGTACCACTCAGAAAAATGGAGAAGACAAATTCACACGTGGTTTCAGCATCCAGGCAGGAGGCCCTGAGAGCAAGGCCCCAGGCAGCCCTGGGCAGCTTGGGGAGGCTGGCAGGGATAGGGGACTTAGAGCTTCCTCTCCTTAGACACAGCAACTTTGTCCTCATCTGTTTCATGCTTTGAGCTTCAGCATGAGTAGCTATTTCTAGAGCAGGGTCTGCTGCTCTGAAATCATTTGAAAACCACCATCCTATTGATGAGAGCATCTTTGAGGACTATCCTTCTAGTTCCAAGTCATCTTGTGGTCCTTGTGGCCTGGGGCATCCATATACTCAAACAGAAATAGAGGTCCCATTTCTGGTCCTGGGCAAGGCAAGCCGGGAGGGCGAGCCAAGAGATGCCTGCAGGATGGGGGCAAGAAAATGGTGCATCCTCCCTCTGTAGGTCCCCACAGTAGCAGAGCGAGGCTGCAGACTGCCCCGCAGGGTCTCCCTCCTCTCCCCTATTTGCCCCAGCCCCCAGCTCGGCATGCCACCCTCTCCTCTTTCTCTCCCCCCAGGAACTCAAGCCCAGGAAGTACGTGCTATGTCTAGTACTCCCTTCTGTGTGGCAGGCCAACCAGCGCAGGTCCTGTGCTGGGCCCCTGCCAAGGCCAGGAGAGCCGCCCCTTGAGTGAGCACGCCTAGTGGTGAGGAAGGCTCCTCCCTGCCCTGCCTGCAGCCCTCAGCACCATGGCCAGACCAGGGGCCCCCGCTTAGACCTTCAAAAATACCTCCAGTGCAGGGCAGGTGAGCAGGCAGGCAGCGGGGCCACTCTCTGCAGTGAACCTTGCCCTCCTTTCCCTGCTGACTGGGCACCCTCCTCCTCAAGTCACCAGGTGTTCAGCTCTCTGAGACCTGCCCTGGGGCACTGTGCCTTGGCAAGTCCATAGGGTCATCGGTTGGCCAGAGCCAGCCACAGCTCACCCAGCACACACCCGAATCTTGTTCCAGCTGCTGTGAGCCCCCCAGCCAAGCCCATCTTTCTCCCAGCAGGTGTGCTAGGAACAAGTCACTCCCAAGACTTCCAGTAGTCCTAGGCTGAAGATGTCCCTGTGCCTGGCAGAAAAGCCCCCAGCCCAGCCCTCAGGCCTGACACAAAGTTTCTCCCATCCTCCAGCTTGAGAAAGAGGCTCCAGAGGGTGCCCTTACCCCTGACCTCCAGTGAAGGCAATCAGACAGGGAATTTGGAAGAGAGATTATTCATCAGGAGCCTGCCTCCTCCACAGAACATCAGATAGGCTGAGAAATAACAATCCTGTCACCAAAATTGACTTGCCTTTGTGGAGGGCCAGAGTGGCCCCTAGAACTGCACGGTCAGACTGAGCTGGGAGCTTCTGCGCTGAGGCCTGGCTGTAGCCCGGGGCATCCCTCTCACCTGCTATATCCTCTCCCCTGTCTGCTGGACATCATAGAGGTGGGAGAAGGCACGCAGGCGCCATGGTGGGAGGCAGGCCCCCCACAGCTAGAGCAACCCCAGCCCTCAGCCAACTTTCCCAGCCAGGCTGCAGTGAGGGAGGAACGTCTAGGAGATGCTGCCCCTTAGTGGAAAAGAGCGGGAGGACAGGGCTCCGGGAAGCGTGTACAACACCTGCCACAGAAGCCTGGGGCTGCACGGACCCTCTGGCCCCACAGGCAACAGCCAGGGCCCTCAAGATTCCCAAAAGCCAGGGCAAGGGGAGAAAGCTGGACCTCTGGCCCACAGCCAGTTTTCCTCACTCCTACTAAGTCCTTTCATCTTTCAGTTCCCTTTTATTTCTACCTTCCCTCCTGCCTGCCTGTCCTTTCTTCTCTCTGGGTATCCTGAGGTAGCACAGTCTTTAAAGCACTGTGTGACCTCAGATGAGTTGTTTCACCTCTTTGGGACTTAGTCACCAGGAGCGTGAGGGTCCCTAAGAGCCTGGCAACTTTGAAATGCCTGATACCCTGGTGCCAGCCTTTCACAGCTCTTCCTTAACATTGGGTTCTGCTTATAGCCAGAAGCAGTTAATTTATAAGTGAGTCTCAGTTTATCTATCTCCAAGAGGGAGTGTTTCTCATCCAGAGTGATGCTCACTTTCTAGGGGCATCAGTAAAATGTTCTGAGAGAAATAGTGCTTAGTAAACAAGCTAAAGCTGATGTGATGCTGGACATGGTGGCTCACACCCGCTATCCTGGCACTCGGGAGGCTGAGGGAGGAGGATCACCGTGAGTTGGAGACCAGTCTGGGCTACACAATGAGTTCAAGGCCATAGTGAGACCCTGTCTCAAAAAGACCCCCCCAAAAGACTAGGTGATTTTTTTTTTTTGTCTTTTTGAGACAGGGTCTCAGTATGCAGTTCAGGCTGGCCTTGAGCTCACTTTTGTAGCCCAGGCTGGTCTCGAACTCGCACCGATCCTCCTGCCTCAGCCTCCCAAGTGCTGGGATTACAGGCGTGCGCCACCACGCCCGGCTAGGTGATGTTTAAATGCTTTGCTTTTGTAATTTTTAATCCCCTTTCTCCAAAACTTTAAAGCAAATGGCTTTCTGCAAAAGTACAGGCTCATCCTCATAGCTCACAACAGGGGACACTTGCCCCTACTCAGAAAATCTCCAGCACCTGCCTCCAAAGCACAGGCTAGGGTGACCCATTTGCCCCCATGGATTGACATGACCAGCAAACTGGTTCCTCCCCAGATCGCGGAGACCTACGCCTTCCTCCCGCGAGAGGCTGTGACCCGCTTCCTGATGAGCTGCACCGAGTGTCAGAAGAGGATGCACTTTAACTCCAATGGCCTGGAACCCAAAGGTAGGGAGTTGTGGGTGGGACTGGTGGACAGCAGCTCCCACCAGAGCTGCCCACCGTTAGCTGCACCAGAGGAAAGTGCGGGCAGCGCAGGTGTCAATATTCCCAGAGGCCAGTGTGGGTCTGTGACACTGCCCAGGGAGCGTTGTTTTGTCTTATTTAACTCTGTCTCAATGTAAAGTTTCACATGGAAGCTAGTAGTCCTGTTTCTCCTGCTCTCCAATGCATGACCAGCCCTTTACTCCCAGCCAGGTTACAGTAGAAAATGGGCAGCAGCCCTAGAGCAGGCCGTGCTGGCTGCCTGGGTCTCACGCTTGCCTGTTTCCACACGGGCGCCTCTGGCTGATTTGTGTGCCCTCCTCCCTTTGGTGATAGGTGTGCCCTCCTGGGTGTCTCAGGTCAGTAAATCCCTGAGTGTGGATTAGCAGTTAAAATGTGCAGATGGCTTGAGAGTAGCTGAAGCTGGACTCTGGGATCAGTGTCCATGATCCCTGCCCTGTCCTGACCAGCAAGGCCAGCGAGGACTTCACTTATACACCATGGCCATCTGTCCACAGGTGACTTGGACTTAAGGAGTTGAGCTGGTATGGCTATCACTCTGCCTTGGGGAATGGTGCCCAGGTGGGCCATTTTTCAGTGTTTCAAGGCCTCCCCAGTACCCTGTGGCAGCTCCTGGGCTTCTGGCTAGCAGGTGTCACTAAGCTTGAGGAGTTCTGTTCATCAGGGTGGTGTGCAGGTAGTGTCCACAGGCTGGGTGGGAAAAGTCAGCCTCAGAGCTGAGCAGGCAATGACCTCGGCCTCAGAACACAGCCATCACTGGTGCTTTCCTCTCATTGTCGTGGTGCCTGACGCATGTAAGCAATTTGTGACATCAGCTGACTCACCAAAATCCAGAGGCCACCGGGCCATGGCTGCTTCATCCGGGCACGTCGGCCGGTGGCCAAACCTCACAGCTCTGGTTCTGGTGTCAGCACAGGGCTCCGAGGCAGTGCTATGTGGATAGGCACTCCACCTCAGCTGCTGGGAGTCTCGGCCAAGTGATGGCATCTCTCTGAGCCTCAGTTTCTCCTCTGAGATAGAGTTAAGAACAGACGCTCGGGGAGCTGCTGAGGTTTGGGAGGCAGTCCACATGCCTGCATGGGCAGCCAAGTGGCACATGTAGCTGTGGCTATGGGGGTCACGTGATGAGGTGGGATGTCTGAGCGATTCTGAGGATGCTGCCTGTGTGGCCTGGGCCTGGTTGAGTGGCTGCAACTCCTGGGCCAATGTGGCAAGTGGGTTGAGGGCACTTTCTTTGCCTTGCTGCCCACCCTGTAGTTGTCTAGGCCCAGGGGCCTGTGTCCTGGTTGTGCCTGCTTGGATTGTGCCCACCCTATAGCTGGCCCCCTCCCATTCCTGTCTTGTTTCCATAGCAACTGGGGGAGTCAGCTCCATGCTGCCTAGGGGAACAGAGGCAGAACCAGCGGGGCCTGTACCTGGGAGCTGCCCTGCGTGACTTCAGGCTCCACACTCCACTCCCCTGCTCTGTGTTCCTGGCAGTGAGGATGCTCCTCACCTCCCCCAGCTCCTCACTGAAAGCGGCAAGGTCTCCCATGGCCACGCTCATCACAGCAGTAGGCTGCTTCCTCTTGCTGGCTGCCACCAAGGCGCCCCCACACCCAGGAAAGAGGAGAAGAAGGGAGGGAGGGAGCTCACAGCCAGGAGCTGTCTAGAATATAAACCAGCTCGGTGGGCCTTGTGCGGAGCCTCTTTCCTCGGCTTGCTCTGGGAGGACAGAAGACATCCTGCCTGTCCTCAGGGCAATGCTATCTCTGGGTCCCAGGTACCAGACTTTGCCACTCACAGGGCAAGAGGTTGGGTGAGTAGGAGACCATCTGGCCCATGGAGGCGTGTGGGCTTGGGGTCAGGTAGGCCTGGCTGTACAGCCTGGTCCTGAGGCAGATTAGGGAATCTCTCGGAGCACCTGCTGATCATAACAGCTGTTAACAGAGAAGTGCTGAGTGAAGTCACTCAAGTTAGTTCTCCCAGGAAGCAGAAATAGAGGCAGAAGAATTCACATTCTCATGTTCAGAGTAGACAGAACACCTTCCTCTTGGGGCTGAGAGGGTGCAGGTGAGTGAAATGAGCCACTGAATAGGGTACCTGGGCTCCCTCTGCCTGTTTTCCGCCTGTGTTGTACCATGGTACCCAGATACGACGCTGTCAGCGTCCAGATGACCCCACAGAGACAACCAGCCTCCACCAAGGTGGGTGCCACAGTGCACGCACCCCTCCCAGGGACACAGTACAGAAGAGAAGGGCTTGGTTTCTGGCAGCTGCCTTTGGCAAGCTTCAGGGTCTAAAAGGCTGCCCTGTCTGCTACCTGGCCAGAGGCAGTCAGCCTGTGGGACTGACCTCGTCAGCTGACAGGTGCCCCCTCCCTTTTCCTGCCCCTGTGAGGGCCTGAGCTCCCATTCTGGCCTGATATAGTGACCTCTGGCACAGCAGCTACTCCCAGCTTCCTCAGGCACCCCTGCCATGCCAGAGCCCTGCTCCTTCCCTTCTCCCCTCCTTGTTTCTGTCCCAGGAAGCTGGGAGGCACTGCAGGGGACTGGATGGAGGCTCCTTAAGGGAGGCAGGGAGAGTGCCTTTCTTCCAGCCTTCCTGTTAGACCTAAAGGAAGATGAGTGTCCTCCCTGGCTCTGCAGTTTGTCCCCAGCAGCACCCCCCCCCCCACTCCCTTTCACCACACCAGAAGCATAAACAAACGAGCCAGCAGCATCTGGAAGGCCCAGGGTAGGAAATTCCAGGGCTCCCCAGATCCACACTCCTTTTCCTGAGTGGAGGACCAGAGAGCCAGGTGTGTCCTCAGACCAGCCTTGGCTGGGGGAGAGGGATGCATGGGCACATTTCAGTTTTCCTGTGTGACAACTTGATGTTGCATGGTTGTAAACCCCAAGTTGGCAGTGGACACAGAGGTTCTGCCTCCTAGGGAATGGGCTGTCCATGCAGGTGGTGGCTCCTGGGCAGGCGGGCCTGTGGCACCCGTTGGGTCCCCAACACCCCCCTGTGCCTGGGCCCTCCAGATGCCTCTTCCTGTCCTTCCCCACTGCAGCCCCTTTCAGCCTGTTCCTTTGCCCCTGCAGCGTGGGTCCTGTCTGGCCGCACACACTGGCGTGTTCTCTCTCTATTCTCATGTTCCCTGTGTGGCTGTGGGAAAGTTGCATGGCATCTCTGCGTGGTGTTGTCTCACCTGTAAGATGGGGATGCTGCCACCATTCTCCACCTGGTGAGGTTCTTGGGAGCCTCAAGCGAAAGGATATGTATGAAGCACTTGGCAAATGCTCGGTGGTCCTTTACTGGGCGAGAGAGAACACAGGTCCTTTCAATCCTCCCGGAGCTTTCCTGAGCTACCCCCAGACCTGCGATCCACCTTCCTCCAAGCTCTAATGGCCTGCTCAACCATGCTCACCCCCTCTCCTTCCTGACCCAGAGGCCAGCCCATATTCTATTTCCCTGCCTGTCCCACCCAATGCCGCATGGGTGCTCCTGAAATGAGGACTTGCCTGTAGCTCACTTTCCCTGGAAGAGATCCTCCCACACACCCTGATCTGGCCCCAGGCCTGGGAGTGGCTTCCAAGTCTGAGCCCCACGCAACACACCAGCTGCTGTCGTGGCCTCCCTGTGCCAGGCCCTCTTGTACCCCTGTCCTTCCCCACAGCACTCGTGCCTTGCCGTGGGTACCCAGAGCCCCTGCCAGCCCACGAGGAGGTGCTCTTTGGTTCAGAAGGTGAGAGCACATGAGAACTGCTACCTTGTGTCCCACTTGGAGGGTGTGAGGGCCACTTTCCCTCCACTGAAACATTTGTGATTGATGGGTGCTGGTGGTGCCAGCTGGGGAGGTTGGTAGTAAGTAGCCTTGGCTTGGGCAAAGCCCTATATCACTGATTATATTCAAGGCCATGGAAAACTAGGTCCAGCACCTGGGTTGGTTTCAATTTTTCTTGGCCAAGAAGTGTTGAAACCTTTGGGTACCTCCTCCACCTCTCTTCTAAGCAACCTGCTGGATTATTTAGCCACCATAACCCTCACAGGCTCCTAACTGGGTCCTGTCCTTGGTAACAGTCCACTGGGGCCTTCAGGTTGTGTGTAGGTTTGGGCATGGCTACCACCTCCTCAGTGAGCCCTAGGAATCCCTCTTCCTTGTTGGACTTCTGCCTGAGCACTGCTGTCCTTTTGTGGGTAGCCTGTGAGCCTCCGGCTCAGACCTGCTCCTCCCCATTAATAAGGTTCAGAGACTGGGACTTCTGCTAAAAACTGCTTGCACTGTCTCCTCCCTGTGTGGCTGAGCTGTGGCCTCCCGCTGCCTGTTCCACGGCTTGTGTGCTCACATGCAATATCCCCTGGCCCATAAGATGCCTCACCAGACAGGTGTTCTCTGGTGGGTTTGTGTGTTTGCCCAGGACTAGGCATCCTGCCCTCCTCTTCCTGTCCTAGAAGTACTTTCTGCTCTGTGGAAAAGCCGGACAAGGAACAGACCTGCAACAACCCCTTCCCGTCTCCCAGGAGTGCCATCCTGGTCATTAGGCTTTGTTATGTTTCATGTTCCTAAGTCCAAACATAACTGACTTTATTTTATTATTACATTATATTACTTATTTATGAGATGGGGCCTCACTATTTAGCTCAGACTGGGCTCACACTTGCCTCCTCCTTTGGGGTCCTGGCACACAGATGTGTACCACCATGCTCAGCCTATAACTGACTCTATGAATAGTACTTTCTCCTAAGCAGTCATGGCATCTCAGCCAGGACCTGGGCGAGCACCAGGGAGAGAACAGCCAGCTCCCTGCCTCTGTGGACATCAGGAGCACCTGCTTGCTCAGTGGCTTCTAACCAGACAAGCTCCTCATCTTTGAGGAAGTGAAACAGTGGTTCTCAGCTCAAGGACACACAGTCTGTAGCCAGGAGCCTGAGTTTTTTCAGCCACTCCACCTCGGTAGTGAAGTCCCTAGGATGTCTGCTGATGTTGCCTCTCAGGAAATCAGTCTGGGGGAGTCAGAACCTGAATGACACCTAGGGCTATGGACTTTAAGTCTAGGATAATGGTTGCATGGCCAAGAGGGGCACAAAATGCCAGCTTTGCACCTTATTTTCTTTGCACACCATCTGACTTCCTGTCTCCAAATCAGGAAGGAGCTCTTTAAAAAGAGGCCTGCAGCCAGGCATGGTGGTACACACCTGTAATCCAAGCACTTGGGAGGATGAGGCAGGAGGATCGGTGCAAGGTTGAGACCAGCCTGGGCTACAGAAGTGAGCTCAAGGCCAGCCTGAACTGCATAACGAGACCCTGTCTCAAAAAGATAAAAAATAAAATAAAATAAATAAAAATAAAGAAATTAAAAGGGGCCTGGGATGAGTGAGCTGCTTGAAGCCAGTTTCTGAGACTTGTTAGGTGACAGTTCTTCCCTTAACAAAAAATGGAACACTCTTTGTATGTAACAACATAGCTAAAAATCTGGACAAACTTCTGCCTTTTTTTTTTTTTTTTGCAGTACTGGGGATTGAACTCAGGACCCTGTGCTTAGCACTTATTCTACTGAGCTATTTCCCCAGCCCCATACTTTTGCATTTTTATAAAACTTGGTAACAACTGTAGACTTGCCTGGTGGAGCCCTGGTTCTGGGGCCCAGCTGACCTGGAGTCCTGCAGTCTGCAGAGCTGTCCCAATTTTGGCCAAGCTGAGTTTCTCCTTTTCTTCTATGTC
>PVJA010048200.1:0-14307 GCA_004027025.1 Myocastor coypus | reverse complement strand
AGCTCACTTTTGTAGCCCAGGCTGGTCTTGAACTCCCACCGATCCTCCTGCCTCAGCCTCCCGAGTGCTGGAATTACAGGCGTGCGCCACCACGCCTGGCTCCATTTTCTTACAAATGACTTAAGTTTTCCTTTTTGTGGCAGAGTAGTGCTTCATTGTGTACAAACACCACATTGTCTTTGTTCATTCGTTTGTTGGTGGACATTTGGGCCACTTCCAGGATTTAGCTACTGTGAATTGTGCTTGTGCAAACATGGTTATGTATGGATCACTGTTAGATGCCCTTAACCCTTTGGGGAAGATTCTTGAAGGGGAATAGCTGGGCCAAGCGGAATTTCTAACTTAGCTTTTTGAAGCATCCCCACGAGGATTTCCATAATGGTTGAATTTTTTTACATTGCCAGGAATGACACAGAAGTATTCCTTTTTCCTGGAGCCTCATCAGCATTTGTTATTGCTTTATGAATTATAATTTTTATTATACCTGAAATACCACTTATGAGTACCTTACCTTTAAAGATTACTAAACTATAATTACTGATTTATAAATTTATTTCCTAAGGCTAATGAGTACAAATTCTGTATTTAAAAATCCTAATTTCCCAAAATATACTAATTAATTATAAATATAGTGGTCAAATCTGGCAGGCATCACTTAACTAAGTGATCAGTTAATATGGCCAATAATGGAAGAAATATCATTAGCACTTTGTGAATAATATCCTGAGGACACATATTATTTTTGTGTTACTCTCAGAAACATAGAACTTGAATTTAGTTACAAGGCAGCATCAGACAGATTCAAATAAATAATAATCTGCAAAATAAATATTCTGCATTCTTCAAAATATCAAGGTGATAGATGATTAAAAGAGATGTGAAAATGAGCTACATTGTTTAAAAAAGATCTTGGATCAAATTATTAAATTTTCCTGTAAAGGACATTAATTAGACACAGGCAAAATTTGGGTAAGGTTTATAGATCTAGAACTGCTGTTATGACAACATTAACTTCATGTTTTGTTTAATTCTACTGAAAAAATAAAAAAAAATTTAAAATCAGAATTCACACTAAAAAGTACAAGGAGCATTGTGTCTACAACTTACAAACGTGTGGGGGGTGGGAGAGCATGGTAAAGAAAACATGATAAACATTAATTGTTTGAGGAATCAAAAGATATGGATGATAATTAAATTAGACCTCAATTTCTACCATTTTATAAGTCTAATATCTTATCAGCAAAATAAATAATTAGAAGAAAAAAAATGCTTTCAACCTCACTGACCTAGAGAGGCTGGGCCAAACTATTGGCTATCTTTGTAGCCCTTCTGTGCTGTAACATCCTATAACTGAGTACTGTTTCAAATTCTCTGTTTAAGGAGATTGTGGGACCACAAAGGAAAGGGATCAATGATGTATAGTGGGCCTAAGGAGAGTCACCTAGAGAGAAAACATTCTCTCAGGCTTTCAGTGGTCAAGCAATGGCTGTAACTCATCCAGGTGGCTGACAATGGCAAAAGTTCTACAAAATGCTGTACATGGTTTCAAGGTAAATCCTGAGAGGATTTCACTGACCTTGTCAGATACAAAAATTACATTTTTTGTTACATAGGTCTTGCTTTGTTTTGGTCTTAACCATCCCGCAGAATAACCTAACCATGAGGTATAAAAAGTAAAGCTATATAAATGTGTTGAGCTGTAAAAGGCTCAAGTCAACAGCTTCTGATATTGCCAGTTCTGCTGGTAACCCACTACTATTATGGATTATTGGGCTATATATGAACTACTTTCTCTTAGTTCAATGAAAAGAAATAAATGTACTATTAGTTTTTAGAAAAGTTATCATGTCTGCGTCTTGTACTCTGATACATAGTAGTTACTATGAAGACAATATGCATTGTATTAATTATTGTGACTGTCCTACTAATGTGTTTTGAAATTGTCTCATTATTTCTTTATTAAAATTAATAAAAAAAGTAAATAAAAATTAAAATATGAGATCCAACACCAAAACAAATTGATATTTTAGATTGTCTTGAAAGATAAATCCTTTTTCTATATCTGAAAAATATTATTTTCACAGATTTCTCATGATCTGGAGGATTCAGAATGGGAAATACTTTCCTAATTAATTCATTATCCTCCAAACTATAGTGGCTAGAACCAGTTTAGTTTTCAGAGGAATTTTACCTCCATAGAGCTGATTAATCACTTATTATATCGCTTTAAATTCTGATAATAGTCAGAAAGTTTTAACAAATTTTTTCAAACTGCAATAACTTAATAAAATTTTAATTTCATTTTAATATACTATATATAAACTGTCTACACTCACTTATTAGTTCAGATACTTTCTATGAAATCTTTCAAATCTTTTCTCCTTTCAATGTAAATTTTCTTCAAAAATTTTATAGGTTTGATTGTGGCATGTCCTAGATTGTGCATGTGTTGCGCTTGATATATGTTCTTGAAATTTTCTGAGCTTCTTGGATCTCTGAGGCTTAGTTTGTTTTGTTTGTTTTGTTTTTTGGGTTTGCTTGTACTGGGAATCAAACTGATTACCTCACATTTGCCAAGCGGGTGCTGTGCCGCTGAGCTTTTTCCTTGGCCTAGAAGTATGAGTTTTATCTTTTATTATTTTTATAAAAAAGTTATTAACCTCCATTTCCTCAAATATGTCTTTGTCTCTGCTCTTTTTGTGTGCCTCTGGGACTGCAGTGACAGATAGGTTAGGCCTTGGGTGCTCTGTTTTCCTTTCTGTCCGTTTCCCATTTAGTTGTTGTCCATCAGCCTCAGTCTATTTACTGACAAATGTGCTGAAGGAACTCTTCACTATGACATCATGCCTTTTCTTTCTAAGAGACATATGCAGAATCTTTTTTGTAATTTCTATCCCTGCTGAAATTTCCCATTGCTCTTGTATGTTATTCACCTTTTCTACCAGATTATTTTACATATTAGTCACAGTTATTTTTAAGCCTCTGGCAGTCAGAGTTCTCCAGAGAAATAGAATCAGTAGAATACATAAAAAAGGATTTATCATAATGGAATGTCACATGCAATTGAAGAGATTGATGTTCCCTGATCTGCCATCTGTGAGGAAGGAAGTCCAGAAAAGCTAGTCATGTAGTTCTCTGTCCAACCCAGTCTTAAGAACAAGAGGATCCAATGGTGTAAGTCGCAGTCCAAGGCCAAGGCCCAAGAACCAACAGCAGCAGAGTCTAATGGCAGCAGAAGTGGATGCCCCAGCCCAAGTGAGGCATGAACTTATCCTTTTACCTTTTTGCTTTATTTGGGCCCTTAAGAGGTTGGATGATGCCTGCATGTATTGATAAGAGTCTGAGTATTGATTCGTGTGTATTGGACCAAATTGTTAAATTTTCCTGTACAGGACATCAATTAGATAGCAGGCAAAATTTGCCTACTCTTTACTCAGGCTAACAATTGAATGCTTATTTCTCCTAGAAATATCCTCATGAAAACACACAGCTCTGCTATTTTTCAATGATATGGATAGCTCTTAGTGTTAGCTATTATGGTTTGTATCTAGTTGTCTCCTCAAAGCCTCAGGTACATCATGGGGCTGTGAAGTGCTTGACTTGAGGGGTGGGGCTTGAGGGGACATCACTAAAAGAGGTGCTAATGGTTAAATTGACAGCATGCGCTGTCAGAGGTCCCCCCCCCCTCCACCAGGTGGTGGATTCACATGGAGGCATGGAGCAGATCACCCTGGACATGGTAGCACCTCAGCTCCTCCTCCAGTCCCTATAAAGTGGGGGCAGCATCTTGAAACCTGCAGGAATCATGAGCTAAATAAACCTTTCCTCCCCTAAGCTTGTGTGTCAGGTATTTGTTCCAGCAATGACAGAATAGTGATGGAAACAGAATTTGGTACCAGGAGTGGGGTTCTTGCTGTGGCTATACCTGACCATGAAGATAACAAGCTTTTGGGAATGGTTTATGGGAAGAAACAGGAAAGGTTTGGCAAAGTGGCCTATGAGTAAAGTGCTGGAACAGTTTTGGCACTTCTGTAGGGGAGGTTCTGGTCAGAGCTCAGACCAGAAGATTGGTAGAGAGCTGGCTTTTAAAGACCAGGCTGGAGAGGTTTCTGATGGAAAGAAGGACTGCATTGGTTGTTGGACTACGATCATTTGTGTTTTGACTTGGCAGAATGGTTGGCAAAATTTTGTCTGTGTCTAGAGACTTTACCTGAGACTGAGATTGAACATGGAGGACTAACTAATCTTTCAAAAGAAATTTCAAAGCAGTCGAATATTGGGGCAGTGGCATGGTTAATGCTGGGGGCTCTTAGTCAAATATATGTTGAAAATGAAGAGCAAAGAGCCCAGCAGAATGGTTTAAAATGTTGTGAGCTCTGCCAGAAAGAAAGCACCAGGAAGGCTGTGGACTGCAAAGATGGAGCTGAGATCTCCATTTCCCAGGAGGAACAGAACAGGACAGATGTCCTGAGGGCATCACAGGAGGTGGTAGTTTCTCGCCCTTCACAGCCTCAGAATAGCAAAGGCAAGGGCCTTTGCTTTGAGGAGAAAACCAGAAAATCAGGGTCAGAGTGTTCAGAAATCCAGGCACTCAACTCCTACATCTAAGAGAGAAGGAAGCCTGGCTACTGCTCCAGCTGGCAGCAGACCTTGGCATCATCGATGTGGCACTGGTTTTAGGTGCAGAATTTAGGAATTCTGAGGTCAAGAAGGCTTCCTCCTCGATTTCAGAAGACGGCCTAGGAGGCCAGGCAGTGTGGCCCAGGGAGGGCAATGTGTGAAGCTGTGAGTGAGAAGCCTACTCCATTGAAATCCCAGAAGTTTGGAAAAGCCAGGAACGTGGGTCATCAAAGGAAAACTGCTCAGAGGGAGCATAGCCAGCCTAAGAGAGAAGCTATGGGAGCTACCAAGTGTGCCATGGGGGTAGAGGCACATGGAGCTCACTATTTGCCACAGATTGCTTCAGATGTTCCACATGGAACTATAGGACTTAATGTTTGCCCCGCTGGGTTTTGAACTTCTTTTGGTCCCAGTGTTTTGAGTCCTCCTGTATACACCTTTTAGAAGGGCAACGTTTATCTTCTGCCTCTGAATGCTCAATGTATGTAATTTTACATTTGTGTAGGTGCTCACAGTTGTGAGTTTGCCTTGGATCTGGAGGAAACTTGGGACTTGGACTTTTCAGCAATGCTGAAACTGTTGGGACTTTTGCAGCTCTTAGAGATGGACTAAAATGCCTTCTGCAGAAAGTGATGTACGTGAGTCTTTGGGGATCCAGGGGTGGAACATTGTGGTTTGTATCTAGTTGTACCCTCAAAGCCTACTGTACCTCATGGGGCTGTGAAGTGCTCAGATTGAGGGGCGGGGCTTGAGGGGGCGTCACTAAGAGAGGCTCTAATGGTTAAAATTGACAGCATCAGAGAACCACCCCTCACACCACGCGGTGGATTCGCAGAGTCATGGAGCAGATCACCTTGGACACGGCAGCACCCCAGCCCCTCCTCAAGTCCCTATAATGCCGGGGCAGTGTCTTGAAATCTCCAGGAACTGTGAGCTAAATAAGCCTTTCCTCCCCTAAGCTTGTGAACCAGGTATTTGTCCCAGAAATGACAGAATAGTGACTGTCACAATAGGACCCACTCAATTGACAAAACAAGGCATTCTGATGCAAGTAGAAGATTTATTGGGGGCATCAAGCAGGCTGGCTGTCTAGGACCAGGACAGCAGCTAGACAAGAGGAATAAGAGACTTTATAGGATCATTCAGGGAGAGTGATTGTGGGCTGGAATAGCTGACAAAGAGCTAATCTTGTCAGGGCTTCCTGGTCTGTGGGGGACTTTTAATGTTAACAGAGGATAGTTCTGTGATTGCTTGCCCAAAGTCAAGTGGACCTGTTCTGCAGTTTTGGGTTTGGCTCTGTGTGGGACAAAGGGGAAGACAGTTTGGAGGCAGGGTGCCTGGAAAACCAAGACAGAGAGAGATTTTGAGGACAGGGTGCCTGAGAAACTAAGAGGGAGTGTGTTTGGGGCAAAGTGCCTGGGAAACTTTGAATCCTGACCTATCACCTAGCAATGTCAAATAGACACATAAACCTAAACATCACAGTCCCCAATTGTTCCACAACTTACTGCCACTACCTCTGATTTTGTTGATTGCTTTATCTCTTGATAATGTTGATAATGGTGTTTTGTCCCTTTTGTTCTTAATGCTTTTTTTTTTTTTTTTTGGTGTGGGACTAGGAATCAAACTCATGACCTTGCACTTGCCAGACAAGCACTATTGCACTGAGCTATCTTCCCAGCCCCCTTAATGCTTTAATATATAACAGATATTGTACATAGAATAACATGAGGGAAAGAGGAATGTAGGATTTATTCTAGAAATGGGAAAAAAGATGGACTAAAACCTCTGAACCATGAGCCAAAATGAACCCTTCCTTTAGGTTAAAGCTGACTAATATTACTCCACTGGGCTGTTTTGTTGGTACCTTTTCCCTGTAAGAAGTGCAGATATTTCCTTAAGCCATGCTGTTTGAAAGGTCCAAGAAAGAAAGCAGAGTTTCTCTGTTGTCTCCCTGTAGGGAGTGATGTCCACTGATGCCTGTACTAAGTGGGACTCTTCATTTTCCAGTTTCTAATCAGGTTATAGTTCAGGGTGGGGACAACCAAAACCAATTAATGATAAAAATAGTCCTAAAATTCAACTCGATGCATATTAAGCAAGAGGAAAATGGTGTTTCAAGGTTGTGTTAGAGGGAGAAATGGACTCTTCAGCAAAGTCAGGGAAGAGTTTGCCGTGCGGTGGTGACTAATTCAGGTATGAAGGCCAGGTATAATTCAGCCAGATGGAAGTTCTCAGAGCAGGTGAGCTGTCCTAATAGGTGAGAATCAGTGTGTAGTAGCCTCTATGGCAGGATCACATGGAATGAATGTTCTAGGAACTGAAAGAAAGCAACACCACCAGGGTAGCCAGAGGGGCTGGTGAATAGAAAGAGGGTGTAAAATGAGGGTGGGGAGACAAGAGTAAGATCACAGTAAGCCTCTCGGCCTTGTACAAGATTTTGAACTGCAGTCAGTGCAGTCTAAATTCTATTAGACAGAATTTCAAGCTTAAGTTTGTGGGGGCTAGGGGAAGTAATTGTAAATAGGTTTACAAAAGCTAATTTTTTAGAATGTATTTTTAGTGCAGGGTCTACCAGGTCTCACTACATAGATTGGACTCATAGTGATACTCCTGTTTTCAGCCTCCCAAGCCCTGGGATTAGAGGCATGTGCCACCACGCCATCTCAGTCAACATCTCGTCAAGGCCTGGGAGTCAGCGCACTGTGGGGACAAACACGCCCCAGCAATCAACATACCCTGGGAGGTGGGGCTTGCACAGCATACCAGGGATTAAACCCTACTCCCTGCACCTGCCTAAGCAGGTGCTTCAGTCCGCTGATCTATCTGGTCAGCCTTACAAAAACTAATTTTGAAACAGCCTATCATTCATTTTCTTTTCTTTTTTTTTTTTTTTTTTTTTTTTTTTTTGTGGGACCAGGGTTCAAACTCACGACCTTGCACTTGCCACGCAGGCACTTCTGCCACAGAGCTATCTCAGCAGCCCCTCAGCCTTTCATTCAAATACTAAATTGTCTGTTTTATGTATTAATCTTTGAATGGAGTATACTTTGTCGTTTTTTAAAGAAAGGTTCTTGGAAGTCAATCAGGATATACTAGAAATGATTTGAAATGTGGGAGTGAATAATATTTGAACTACTCAGTCATGTGGAAATATTTTGCATTTTATTACTATAAGATGGAATGGTGCTCTATGAAGAGGACCATTATAGGCATGGAGCCTTTAATAATGTAATGTGTAATGTAGAAGAAATAAAAAACTGATTTAGTTAAATTGCACAATGCTGCAGAAAAATTATGAACAAATTTATTCAGAAACATTTATTACAAATATGTATAGTTTAAAAAGTTTATAAAATATGTAAATTGAGCATTTGTTGGATGCGTATAGGGTACACAGAATAAGATGACAAAGAATACTATAAAAAGTAATTATTTAGATACAATGTTTCACTTGTCAGTTTATGAAACACTAGTTTCATTTTCCAGTAAAGTCTATTACTTTAACTACCTAAATATGACATTGCTCTACTGCCCCTGCATCTTGCTGTATACGTGAACAAGTGAGCGCTTTGCCTCACCCTCACCCTCCCAAGAGGCTGGAAGGTAGGCATTAGGACATTAGCTTTGACTTTCAAGCATCCTGACATCTTTTATCACCAATAATCCTATGTCCTCTTTCTAGAAATGTGTTATCTGGAGTGCATTTGTCTCTCAGAAAAAGTCTTCCTCCATAAAAATCAGCTTACTACTTATGCTTTATAAATATTTTGCACTGAAGCTTTTGTGCGTGTTTTTTTTTTTTTTTTTTTTTTTTTTTTTTTTTTTTTTTTTTTTTTTTTTTTTTTTTTTTTTTTTTTTTTTTTTTTTTTTTTTTTGTTCGGTTGCACAATCTGTGATGAATCTACCTCTGTTATCTTTCCTGGATCAACTTTTTTTTTTTTTTTGTATTTTAGGGAAGTGACTACAAGGGTATTCAGGATCTCACTACTAGATCAGACACATAGTGATCCACCCACTTACAGCCTCCCAAGAACTACTGATGAGTAGAGGTCAGAAAATTCTCTTTTAATAAAAGAGCATGTTCTTTCTACAATCCTTTTGTGATTTGTAAGACATAGCATTTCCTCATATTAAAGTATGTATATATATATACATATATATATATATCATTTACATATTTTATCATTTGTTTTTAAAGATACTTATACTATTATCTTTTTTCCTCTTTGGGGCATAAATTTTTAAAGCATAGTCTGTGTATTTATTTTTCTTGATTACTTATCAATAACACCAAGCCAGTGATTCACACAATGGTGCTCAACTTTAAGAATAATTATGCTGGTGCCTCTTAACTTCTATCTTGCCAGCACTATTAGATGAAGAGGCTACCTTTCCTTCAGCTTACATTTTTGGTCCCTTTTTTGTTGTTTTTAATTTTTAAAGAAAACACAAAATAATGATAATAAAAGCATTAGAAACAATACAAAATTTCTTTTTTTTTTTTTTTCTGGCCTTTTTGAGACAGGGTCTGGCTGGCCTTGAGCTCACTTTTGTAGCCCAGGCTGGTCTCGAACTCATGCTGATCCGCCTGCCTCAGTTTCCCAAGTGCTGGGATTACAGGCATGTGCCACCACACCCGGCCCCAAAATTTCACTAAGCAAAGTAATACGAATTTGACAATATTTGTTACATTGCATAGCGTTGTCTTCAAGTTAATTGTTTAGATTACCGGATATATGCATGCAAAAGTGGGGAGAAAGTTACGAGAAATTAAAAAGAAAATGTAAGCATTATTTGCTCCATCCAGAAGGAGGAATGTATTTTAGGTTGCTTGTGCATCCTATATTCTGTTCTACTGATCCACGTGTTGCTTTTTGTGCCAGTACCATGTTGGGGTTATCACTGTAGCCATGTAGAGTAACTTAATATCTGGGATTGTGAAGCTAGCTGCTTTGCTTTCATTACCCAGGATTCCTTTTATTACTCTGGGTCTCTCCTGGTTCCATATATGTTGTATCATATTTTTTTTCTACTTCCTTAAGGAATGATACTGGTATTTTGGATAGGATTGCATTAGATCTTTGAAAGTATAGTCATTTTGACAATATCGGTCCTGCTTATCAATGGAATATCTTCTCATTTTCTGTGTCCTATCTCCTTTTTCAGAGTTCTGTGGGTCTTTTTGGTTTTTTTTTTTTTTTTTTTTTTTTTTTTTTTTTTTTTTTTTTTTTTTTTTTTTTTTTTTTTTTTTTTTTTTTTTTTTTTTTTTTTTTTTTTTTTTTCTTCTTTTGTCTTTTTGAGATAGGGTCTCACTATGCAGTTCGGGCTGGCTTTGAGCTCACTTCTATTGTCCAGGCTGGTCTCAAACTCACATCGATCCTCCTACCTCAGCCTCTCAAGTGCTAGGATTACAGGCATGTTCCACCATGCCAAGCAGTTCTGTGGTTTTTGTTGTGAGATCTTTCACTTTCTTGATGAGATTAATCCCTAGATATTTAATTTCTTGATGCTATTGATAATGGTATTGTTTTCCTAATTTTTGTGTCTGTGTTATTGGTGCATAGGTATTGATTTTTATGTGCTGATTTAGTATCCTTATACATTGCCTGATTTCATTATTGATTCTATAAGTCTTTGAATGTAATGTTTTGGGTCCTCAATGAAAGGATTATGTCATGAATACTTGATTTCTTCCTTTCCTAGACATATCCTTTTTATTTCTTTCTCTCACTTGATTCTTGTAGCTAATGTTTCTTTCTAGTAGCACACTGAATAGGACTGTGATAGTGTACATCCTTGTCTTTTTATTTTACAGGAAAGCTTTCAGCTTTTCCGTAGTTAATATGATATTAGTCACTGGTTTGTAATAAGTGGCTTTTATCAAATTGTAGTAAGATCCTTTTATATCTATTTTCTTCAGTTTTTTGTTTGCTGGTTTGTTTGTTTTGGTGGTATCAGAGGTCGAACTTAGGACCTTGTTGTTGCTGGGATAACACTTCCCCTGAGCTATCTCTCCAGTACCACCAGGGTTTTTTGTTTTTTTTTTTTTTAAATCATGAATGCGTATTGAATTTTGTCAAAAAGGTTTGTTTGTTTTTTGCATCTGTTCATATGATTGTATAGTTTTTACCCTTGTTTTGCTTTATGTGGTGTATCACATTTATTGACATTAAAATATCTACACATGAACCCTATTTGGTGATGATGTATGATCCTTTAGATGATTTGTTGTATTCTATTGCCAATATCTGATTAAGGATTTTTTCATCTATCTTATCTAAGGAGACAAGGAGACTGGCCTATAGTTTTCTTTCTCATTTGGATCCTTGTATGGTCTGGCATCAGAGTGATGCTGTCTTCCAGAAATGAGTTTGAAAACACTCCTTCTCTGAATTTCATTTAAGAGTTTGAGGAGTATTCATATTATAACTTCCCTGAATGTCTTGTAGAATTCAAGTGTTAATCCATCAAGTCCTGGGCTTTTTACTTGGTAGATTTTTATTATTGCCTTACTTTCATTGTCTGTTATTGAACTGTTCAGCCTTTTATGTCTTTTTAGTTCAGTTTTAGTAATTTATTTGTCTAGGAATTTGCCTATCTATGATTTTATAAAGGAACTAGGAAAATGCAATTAGTTCTAGAGAATGTGGATAATGATGTCACAGCAAACTACAGTGAAGGGGTGTGTATTAGTTTGCAAGGACTGCCATGATTAAGTAATAAATTAAATGACTCAAACAGCAGAAATTTGTTGTTGCACCATCAGAAACTGGAGTTCAAGGCATTTTAATATCGAGTTTCTTCTGAGAGGTGTGAAGAAAAAAGATCTGTCCCAAGCCTTTCTAACTAGTGTCTGGTAGTTATGGCAATCCTTGGTATTTTTTAGCTCACAGGTCTCTGCCTTTATCTTCATGCTACACTCTCTGTGATTGAGTTTCTGAATCAGAGTTCTCCCTTTGCACAAGGACATTAGGAATCCATGCTACTCTAGTGTGAGCCTTTCTTAATTAATTGAAACTACAATTAAATGTTTTTCTGCTAAGGTCACATTTTAAGGTACTGGGACTTATTGTTTCAATGTACGAATTGGTAGGGGACAAATTCAACCCTTAATAGGATAGCACATTTGGACTGTCCCTTAAACATTCAGTGGGAGTTTATTATACTGTGAATGGATAGCTGATCTGATGACTCAAAATGGATGAGTGTGTACGCAGTTCTCAAAAAGTTTGGACAATTATAGAACAACCACCAATGTAGGATGGCTGGATAGCAAGAGGGAGTGGCTGAAGGTAAGTCACCTGTTTGGAGACTCTGTCAGAGTGAGAATTAGGTCTTCTTCTGTAGCCAAACAGAAACAGACTAAGGTTTAAGAGTACTTCACTACTTTTTAATTATAGAAGTGATAGATAGTGTAACTGAAATATCAATTGGGACTTCTTTCTTACTTGGAAAGAAGTAGGCAGTCAAGTTCACCAAGTGTATGCTTCCGTTTAACTTGTGGGGCTTCCACTCCTTTTCTCACAACTTTATGATTTTTTTTTTTTTTTTCATGTGGCATTGCTTCCTACATCTCAGCTTAGATGAGAAGCTTAGTTTTTCCACTTTCCACTGGAAAAAAAATCGACCTAACATTTCATGAATTGAGAAAGCTTCTTCAAGACTTGAGAGATTTGGGAGAGAATTGCATTTTCTTGCTTCTCTGACATCAGTCTGTTTTCCCATCCCCGTATTCCTAGAATTACAAATTCATCCTCATTTCTTATGCAGAACAGTTCTGCCCACATTCCACCCCTTAGAATCTTAGTTTCTGAGCCAACTACCCATTCGAGTATTTTTCAAACAGAATTTTTTTTCACATGTGAAATTCTGAGGAATAAAATTCTCTCTCACCTTATTACATTCTTTTTTTAAATAATGTATAAAACATACCCAGAAAGTATAAAATTATCTATTATATTACAAAACTGTTAGCATGTTGGTGTCTTTTGTTCCAGTGTCCATTATGCTACACAGTGGAGTTTATTCTATATGCACTCTTTTATCTTGCTCTAGAGATTTGTTTTGCATTATAAGATGTTTTTGGTGCTCCTAAAATTTATCTGAAAACCTAATTTTCAATAGACTTATAGTATATTGTTGTGTTAACTTGCTCAATTTGCTTAAAGCATTCCTTCTGGTAAGATATTTAGATTTCTATATTTGTATGTCTGAAATTCTGTATTAAAGACTTCTTTTTTCAGTTTGGGAAACAAATACCAGGCATTGTGCATGTTAAGAAAATGCTGTAATAAGTATTTTCATGCATGAGTCTTGATCTTCATTTTTGTTGTTAGATTGGGATAAGTCTCCAGATGAGAAATTAGGGAGTCAAAGGACTTGAACAAGATTCAAAATGCCTATTGCCAAACTGCTGCTAGAGACAGTTCTTAAAACACAGTGAGAAATATTATCAGACACATACTTTTTACACATAATTTGAATCTAGGGAAAAGACTAGTAGACAGTGAATGGAACTGTAATAGTAGGGTTTGGAAAGATGTGGATATAAAGACAAGTATAAGAGTTAGTGATTGTTCTAAAATGAAACCAGAAGGACTTATTAAATAGATACAGGAAGTAAGATGCAATGAGGAACAAAAGATAACTTCTTATCCTTGCAGGCTGCCTAACTGGGGTAATACTATTTTAAGAACAGAAAGAGAAAATGGCAGTGTGCAGATATATGGAAAAAGATAACTTGGTGTACACTTCTTGCATTTGGACTATGTACCAGGCTTTATAAACTTTAGGTGGAATCCAGTGGACATGTGGAATTATGGCTACTGGTAAGGACATCTTTGCCTGCCCAATATCTGGCACTAGCTTTAGGATATTTTTTTTTTCAGAGTGGATCTTTGGAAGGCAATCTTGCTAGGAGTCTTTTGTTAAAGTTACACTATCTACCAAACACTTTTTAAAAATTAAATTAAATTACAAGCATCTTTGGCTGGTAAATGAAGGTGCATGGGAATGTAGGGACTGCTGGCTGCCAACCTGTTAATTTTATGCTGACTAAAATAGCTCCAGCTCAGCCTCTAATCTGTTGTAGAGATTAAAAGACACCTGGACT
This sequence comes from Myocastor coypus, assembly GCA_004027025.1. NCBI lineage: Eukaryota > Metazoa > Chordata > Mammalia > Rodentia > Myocastoridae > Myocastor > Myocastor coypus. The sequence goes on along the minus strand of PVJA010048200.1, from coordinate 572 downwards.
CCTTCTCTCCTTTCCCACCCTTGTTATGATGTTGTCACTCCTTCACTCCATCCCCACCCTTGTTAAAATGTTATAGGTATTTCAGCAGAGATGAAATGAAGAATGAGTCCAGACATGTTACTGATCTCTAAGGATCAGGGAAGTGTGATTTGACACTGGTCAGACACTTAAGATCTACAACCTGGGAAAGGTCCTTTGGTGAGAATTATTAATAAACCCTGTTTGTTCCTAATTTTCAGTCTGATGTGGAAATAATCTCACAATGTTTGGGCGGCCATGATAAAAGCTTTTATATCAGACCTCAGTAGCCCTTGATAGCATCTGTTTCTCCTCCTCCTCCTCCTTCATCTTCATCTTCATCTTTGTCTTCATCTTCATCTTCTCCTCCTCCTCCATCGTCATTGTCGTCTTGTTGTTGTTGCTGTTGTTGTTGTTGTTGTTGTTCTTCTTCTTCTTCTTCTTTTAATTTTTTTATTATTTTTTTATTTTCTTCTTCTTCTTTTTCTTCTTCTTCTTCTTCTTCTTCTTCTTCTTCTTCTTCTTCTTCTTCTTCTTCTTCTTCTTCTTCTTCT
>PVJA010048199.1:0-14177 GCA_004027025.1 Myocastor coypus | reverse complement strand
GGGGTGGGCTGAGCCGGCCATAAAAATGAGTGAATAAACAAACAAAGGTTCTGAAACAAGAATAAAAATAAAAATAAAAATAAGAAAATTAATGTTGATTTCATATATCTTGGCATATTTTTAGCAGTTAAATTGCTTAAGGGACATTTAATATTTTCTGTATTCATTGTAAATTAAGTACTGGGTATAGACTGGACGTGGTGGCACACACCCATAATCCTAGCTCTTAGGAGGCTGTAAACAGGCAGATCACTACCAGTCCATTCTAGTAGTAAGACCTTGAACACCCTGTAGACTCTTCTCTAAAATACCAAAAAAAAAAAAAAGAAGAAGAAGTGCTGAGTGGGGGATAGAGCTCAGCAGCACAGTGCCTGCCTGTCAGGTGTGAATTTGGGAGTTCAATTCCCAGTATCAACATATAAAATAAGTGTTCATCCTTAACTAGGCATAGTGGCACACATTTGTGACCTGAGGCCAGCCTAGGCTGCAACGTCATGGAGAAGCAAACATTAAACAACAGCCAGGATTTGGAGCCAGATTGGTTTACATCAATGGACATTAATAATCAGGATAAAGGGGCTGGGGAGATAGCTCTGTGGCATAAGTGCCTGCCTGGCAAGTGCAAGGTCATGAGTTTGAATCCCAGACCCTAAATAAATAAATAAATAATCGGGATGGTTTCCAAAATCGCAGGCCCAGTCTCTGGTGTCTAGGACTTCTATGTGTAAGCAAGCAGGAAGCCCAGAGCCTGAATGGCCTGTTGCTGGGGGACTGCTTCTTACACTGTGTATCACGGTGTCTGACCGTTTCTAAGAACCAAAGTACCAGGAGTTGGAACCAGAACTGTTAGCTGGGCAGCTAGCAAACAGCAGTGTGAAGGCAGCATCTCCTGCTGTGGGGCTGTAGAGCAAAGCCCTCTCCACAGAGAGAAGTGTGCAGTGGTGCAGGAGTTTGCCAGCCCCGATCAGCACTTTGTATTACCAGCCTTTTATCCTCACAGATGCATTCACTGTCAACTAAGCTGCACATTTCTAAGTGAAATGAGCTCTTCCTGCTTGGAAGTTCCCTTAGACATGCCAACAAGTGCAAGAAGTGGGTGGAGAACTTGTGCATCTGCTGTGACCAGTGAGTGCATAGTGGGCCCACCACTCTCCACACTTACAGTGGTGCATACTTGGAGGCAGGGAGATGGCTCAGCAGCATACGCACCTGCCTGGCAAGTGCAAGGACCTGTGTGGAATCGCTAGTACCTCCCCCAGAAAAATCAGACTACTTTTTTTATTTCCTAAGTAGTTTGCCACATAGTTCTCAAAAATAGAAACAGTCCTGCTGGGCATGGTGGTAGATGCCTGTAATCCTAGCACTCAGGAGGCTGAGGCAGAAGGGTCACTATGAGTTCCAGGCTGTCCTGGACCATAGTTCAAGGCCAGTCTGAAGTACATAGCCTGACCCTATCTCAGCAAAAATCAGGAAATGTCTTAAAAGCCACACTGAAATTGATGATCTCAGGCCATCCAACCGTCTGTGGACTCTGCAGTGCTCCTTGAGCTTTTGAGAGGGAGAGCGACGCTTGGCTCTTGCTGCATGTGTAAGGCCCAACATTTGATCCCAGTGTCACAAAAAAGAAGCAGAGGGAAGCAGGACAGTTCCTAGCCCCTCAGCCTGCTGCGTGAAGCCACCGCTGAGGCTCACTGCCTATGGCCTCCTCGCCTACACTGCAGGTGCTCAGAGGTATGCTGAATTGAGGCAGCTGCCTCGTGTCCCAGACACAGTCCATCCTCCCTGCTCTAGGTCCAACCGGAGCAGCACTGCATGGCGTAGGCAGGGCCTTCAGTGTTGCAGAGTAGCTCAGCTCCCAAGACTGCCCGCTACAGAGGACCCTGCTTGAGGCCATCCACGTGTCGCCAGCTGGTCACAGGCATCACACACAGATCGCACAGAGCAGGTTGCTGCTGCATAGGAGCCGCAGGAGCGTGGTACAGGGCTGTGCTGTGCAGAAGCCCACGACCCAGAGCACAGGCAGGAGCTACCTAGGGCCAAAGCCAGGCATGGGACTGGATTGTAGGGTGGTGCCACCAGCCCATGAGTTTGCAGTAGGCAAAGATACCTAATCACGCTACCGTGGAAATCAGCGCTTATGGTGGGCACAACATGCAGGGCTGCGTGGAAAGGGTGCCACGTGCCGAAATGCCAGGGTCATTGAGCCAGTGAATGAGGGGGTCCTGGGAATGTCACCTCCTGTTGGATGACATCACTTGATGGTATGGTGGAACCAGAATCCTTTCTGGAGCTTTCCTCAGCTCGGGAGAGGAGAGCAGGCCCCATCCACTGGAAGGTGCCTTCGGGCATCACAGAACAGGGAGCCTCAAGTGAAGGGGAGCTGAGGCCAGAGCTGGAGGCTTTTGGCTGGGGCAGCAGCTCCAATGTTGCCCTGCGTGGAGCGACCAGGGAAGGTACCTCAGTGCTCCTGGGCAGCAGCATGCTTGACCCCTTCTGCCCTGTGGTGCAAAAGTCCTGAGCCTTCTGTCTTAAGACCTTGATCCTTGGATGTTATCGCAGGCGTTTCTTCCCAAAGCCATGCTGAGCCCAGAAGCCTGGAGACCCGTTCCTATGTAAGCCAGAGGGCCCAGAGAGCTAGGCATGTTCCTGTGGCACAGGTGCTACATGAAGGCTCATGTCTCAGACAGGATGCCAGGCATTTCTGAGTAGCCCTAACAGCTTGGCATGCCTCGAAAATGATTTTTTTGGAAGCTAAGAAGCAGATTGGACTTTTCTCAATGAGCCAATGCACACATGAGGTGATCTGACCAGTTCTGCAGCAGTTTTGTTAGATGTCAGACTGGAGAAGCCTACCCAGGTGGTGCCAGCAGCCATGCTGCAGAAGGGCCTGAGGGTCCTGAGTGCAGTCAGCCTAGCAGGCAGGCTGGACCCTGTGGTGCCAGACGGTTGAGGCAGGGTGGCATCTGCTAACACCAGGTCAACTTTAATGTGTTTAGTAAATGTGATGGTTACAGACAAAAAAACAGGAAAGTGCTATGGAAATTGTTAAGTTACTGTCGGGCGATGTAACAAATTGCTGGTTTCTCTCACTCTGAGTGAATGCAAATTCCCATTGTACTATATTTAATTATGCCTGGGCTGGCATTTGGCACCAGATTGTAGCGAAGAGCTTCATGTTTTCACTCCTGAGACTCCAAGGACTGGATGGTAGCGCTCTAAAGAGACATTGGAAGGCCAGCCGGATAGCTCATTGGATTAAAGTGCCTGCTTAGGCTGGCCGGCCGTGCCCACCCTGGGGTGCAGTTGAGACTGGGTATGGTGGCCTGCACCTGTAATTGTGGTACGTGGGAGGCTGAAAAACAGGAGGATCCCTATGAGTCTGATCTGTATTGTGAGACGTGGTACTAAATACATTAAAAAGAAAAAAGAAGGGGGCTGGGGAGATAGCTCCGTGGCATAAGTGCCTGCCTGGCAAGTGCAAGGTCGTGAGTTTGAACCCCAGTCCCGCAAAAAAAAAGAAAAAAGAAGAGAAACCTCAGAATGCCCTGTTGTTAGGGCTATGTCTCTCTGTCCTCCTCATCCTCCTGTGGTCACAGGTGAAATTTTTCCAAAGGTGGCTGGATCTAGAGTGTGGGACTGACTTATGGTGCAATGCTAGGATTAAGGTCTATGGTTGCTCAATCAGCCTGCTGATTGGAGCCAGGCCTGGTGGTTCACACCCATAATCCCAGCCCTCAGACTATGGCAGGAAGGTCACTCTTAGTGAGACACTGTCTAAAACAAAAATGTACTGATTGGGGCTAAGTGCCTACCTGGCAAGTGCAAGGACCTGGGTTCAATTCACAGTACCACATGCTGTGCTGGCCCCCAATCCAGCATGGTGGTGCACAGCTGTAATCCCAGCATGGGGAGGCTAAGACAGGAGGATCCCTACGCATCAGAGCTGATAGCGAGCACCTGTACAGATAGATTGGATAGACTTTTTTTATATTTTAGGGAAGGGTCTACAGGGTGTTCAGGGTCGCCCTGCTAGATCAGACTTACACTGATCCACCTGTTTATAGCCTCCTAAGAGCTGGGATTACAGGTCTGAGCCACCATACCCAGCCTCATCGGCCATCTCAGCACACTCTAGGGGCGGGGCCAGCACAACAGGCCCAGTGGATCAAACCCCTGGCTTCTGTGCTTGCTGTGGCCTTTGATAGATTTTTTTTTTTTTTTTTTTTTTTGTCTTTTTGAGACAGGGTCTCTCTATGCAGTTCAGGCTGGCCTTGAGCCCAGGCTGGTCTCGAACTCGCACTGATTCTCCTGCCTCAGCCTCCCGAGTGCTGGGATTCCAGGCGTACGCCACCACACCCAGCTGATAGATATATTTTTAAAATCATATCTAGAGACTGCTCCAGCGACGCCCTGAGCCCCAGAGTGTAGCTACACACAGTGTGAAGGACTGAAAGGTTTGCTTTGTCCCTCAGTGGTTTTACTGCCATCTGCCCACCATAAGCTGTTGCTCTGTGGTGCCCCGTGCCAGGCCAGCCTGCCTCAGAGCCAAACACCAGTGACCTGAAGCCTCTAGCAGTGGTTCTCAACCTTCTAATGCCGTGACCCCGCAATATAGTTCCTCATGTTGTGGTGACCTCAAACCAAAAAATAATTTTGCTGCAGTTATGATTCAGAATGGCTTTTTTTTTTTTTTTTTTTTTTGAGACAGGGTCTCGCTATGCAGTTGAGGCTGGCCTTGAGCTCACTTTTGTAGCCCAGGCTGGTCTCGAACTCGCTCCGATCCTCCTGCCTCAGCCTCCCGAGTGCTGGGATTACAGGTGTGAGCCACCACGCCCAGCTCAGAATGGCTTTAGACAACCCCTGTGTTTTGGTCGTTCAACCCCCACTGGTTGAGAGCCGCTGCAGTGGAGCCAAGCAAACCTCCCCTTTCTTAGCTCTGAGTGTCAGGTGTTTGTCTCAGCAACAAGAAAAGGCCAAGAGGCATTTCACAGCAGTCTGCCCAGGCCTCTGCATGCTGGTGCCCTCACTGGGAACACTGGCCTGTGCCAGGGATGCTGCCGTCCCACGTGTGTGGCAGCGGTCTCTCTTCACTCATGCACTGGAGGAAACTGCTGGGCTCTGGGCCCTTTCTCTTTTTCTTTTCCCCTTTCATTCTTTTTTGTAGGACCAGGGATCATTCTTTAAGTTTTGTTTTTGTTTTTTACAGAACCAGGGATTGAACTCAGGCCCTTGTGCTTGCCAGGCAAGCGATTATTCTACTGAGCTATCTCCCCGGCCCCAAAACCAAGGATCAAACTCAGGATCTTACACTTGCCAGGCAGGTGCTTAGGCCATGGAGCTATATCCCCTGGCCCCTCTTAGTCTGTGTTCTAGTACTTCATGACAATTAAAGTACCATAGAAACTACAATTAGAAAAAGGTAGTTTATCACACATTATGTGCCGTGGTTTTGGTTTTTTGGCTCTGGGACTTGAACTCAGGACCTTGCCTGCCAGGCAGGCACTGTGCCGCTGAGCTACTTCCCTGCCCTGCCACGTGGATTTCTTGTCTGTGGCAGTAAGAGGCAGATGGGGTGCCAAGGCACATTCTGCTGTGCAGCATGGTGGGGGCAGCGCTGCTCAGCTTTGGTGTCACATACCTCACGTGACAAATTATGGCTGCAGGGTGCCACACACCTTGTGACTACCCTGTGTGTCCAGGTTCCCCTTGGGAGCCTCACTCAGTTCCCTGTTGCTAAGATGCCCTAAATGGAAGGCAACTGCTATGAGGTTGCTAGGTTTTTAATACAAATAACAAAATTGCTGTTTTATCATGGAAAATATGGCTCAGTATAGGAAAAGACGTATCTGTAGTCTCTCCTATTGATCTAGATTTGGGGCAGTAGTGGAAATTGAACTCAGGACCTTGTGCTTGTTGGGCAAATCTGTCCTATTGTGATTGCTGTGGATTTATCATTTTTGTTCTGTTGTACAAGGATTTAGGCTCAGGGCCTTCCTAGGGAACTACAGCCCCAGTCCTGTAGTATTCATTTTGAGATGAGTTGTTTGTTTGTTTAATTACGGCCTGCTCAGCCTGCCCTGGGGGTGGGGCTGGCGAAGCATGTAGTGCCCAGGACTGAACTGTGGTCCCTGAGCTTGCCTACGTTTTCCTAAGCAGGCGCTTTAGACCACTGAACTACTTTGCCAGCCCTTGAGACAAGTTCTTGATGCCTTGCTGAGTTGCCCAGGTCAGGCTCACCATCGCAGTCCTCCCAAGCCAGCCTCCAGGTGTGCTGGGATGATGGTCACGTACACCCATGCCCCCGGGGGCCTGGCGGGTACAGCATGCCTACTGACCACAGCACCAGGGGCAGGGCACCCCTTGGGCTCTGCCTTCTGCAGCTGCACATGGTGAGGGCCGCAACGGGATGCCTTTGAAATCCACCTGGTCAGCTGGGCGTGGTGGTGCACGCCTGTAATCCCAGCACTCGGGAGGCTGAGGCAGGAGGATCGGTGAGAGTTCGAGACCAGCCTGGGCTACAAAACTGAGCTCAAGGTCAGCCTGAACTGTACAGCGAGACCTTGTCTCAAAAAGACAAAAAAAAAAAGAGAAATCCACCTGGCAGGCCAGAAGAGGGCAGGCACTGGGCAAGCTGCTCACCAGGAGAGTGCAGGGGTCACCTGTCCAGTGTGCGCAGATGGCCTGGTCTCCCGATGTTTGCCTGTGTCCCAGTGGCTCACAGACTCCACATAGCACACTGCGAAGCACCCTAAGTGCCCTTCCATAAGTCGTGCCACTGCATGCCATGGAACAGAGTTGCCAGGACACATCAGCACCCCAGCCAACAGTGCTGGCTGTGAGCTGTGCCTGGCAGTGGGCTGGGGGCGCACTTCCTAGTGTCTGGACTGGACTTGGGGCAAGAATGTGAGCCCCCCAGGGACCTGATGGCGACCTGCAAATTTGCAAACTGGAGATGATGGTTCATTACATAACACCTGAACAGCCAGGACGTCATCCTTATCTCAGGAGGAACGGTGCTAGGGATCCCCCTTGCATGGGCCCCTTTCCCTCCCATTCGCCTGCCCTCCTCCACTGCTGCTCGAGGTTGATGTAGGAAAGGCCCGCCAGCTGCAGCACGGCCAGTGCCACTCTGCAGGTGCTCCTGTCTTCAGATCCCAGCCCTCTGCTCTGCCTTGTCATGTCACTACGGGGCTGCCAGATTGCTCTTTGCATGATCGGTTCGCGGTCAGACTCAAGACTTGCATGTCCATGTGACGTCAGCCCTGCCGAGATCGCATCCTGTGCCAGCCTTCCCAGGCCCCTCAGGGAAGCCCAGCTCTGAGACTCCAGGCACTGAGACCCCAGGCTCAGTGCTGGGTTGCGCCACTGTGTCCCCTCCAGGTTAGGCTCCTAGGTGGCTCCAGCAGAGCACGTGTCTAGGCATGCGGGAGGCCTGAGGTTCTGTTCAAGGTTGGCGTAGAAAAGCCAACCCTGCCCTGCAGAGCAGCAGACTTAGGTTCACAGAGGGTCCCTGCTCATTTCACTCAGCTGTCCATCGTGGCACTGCACTGAGTCCTCCCTACCCCGTGCCCTCGCCCCGTTTTGACAGAAGCAAACACAAAGGTCAGCTCTTTCCCCTGACACTGTCTAGAAACCATCTTTAACAGTCACAAAGGGTCAGGAGATAGATCACAGTCCAGGAAATATTAATGCGTGCCTGTGACCCAAGCACTCGGGAGGCAGAGGCAGAAGTGTGGCCTTGAGTGAGAAGCCAGCCTGGATTATGGGGTGAGACCTGTCTCAAAACAGAATGCAAGCCGGGCGTGGTGGCGCACGCCTGTAATCCCAGCACTCGGGAGGCTGAGGCAGGAGGATCGGTGAGAGTTCGAGACCAGCCTGGGCTACAAAACTGAGCTCAAGGCCAGCCTGAACTGTACAGCGAGACCCTGTCTCAAAAAGACAAAAAAAAAAAAAAAAAAAAAACAGAATGCAGGGCCGGGAAGATAGCTCAGCAGAATAAGCGCAAGGTCCTGAGTTTAGTCCTGGTCCACAGAATCAATCAATCAAAATAAAACTTGAGTCCAGCCATCCAAACATTGCCTCCCACAGTGAGGTGGCACTGCCTTCCCCAAGCAGAGCGCCTCCCGCAGCTGCCCCGCTCTGCTAAGGGCAGGGGCACCACATGCTCCCAGGAAACCAGCGTCCCGTGCTCCTTCTTTTCCAGGAGCTGTACCCTGCATTCTGCATTCACAACGGGGGCTCTGACCTGGAGCGGCTGCCTACAGCCAGCACCTGCATGAACCTGCTGAAGCTGCCCGAGTTCTACGACGAGGCGCTCCTGCGCAGCAAGCTGCTCTATGCCATCGAGTGTGCGGCAGGCTTCGAGCTGAGCTGAGCTGGGAGTGCCAGGCGTCCTGGCCGCCAGAGTGCCCGCCTGCTCCACTGTGCCCTCCACTCCCCAGGCGCCCACCTCTTCCCTGGCCTCCTGCCCCCATCATTTTTTAGGTGATTTTTATTCCACATGGTCACATGTTTAGATGAACACTGCTTTTCAGATGACGTAAGTAACTGTCATTATGTGCCATGTGGCTGAGTAGTAATTTGCCAAGAAGAGCACAGTTTGAGACCAGTGGCAACTCCATGAAATTAACCAAAGATGAAGCTGTGGTCCTGTTGGCCTAGGTGGTCCCCCGGCCTCAGCCACGTGGCCCTCACCACAGCCTGCAGGACAGGGTGTCAGCCAGTGCCACTCTTCCCTGCACTTGATGGTTTACAGGCTGGTGGGGAGAGCTCAATGTGTCGGTCCTGCTCCAGAGTGGCTGGGTCTGGAGAACAGATAATGGTAGCGTTCCTCTGTGCTTGAAGCCGTTTCCCTGGCAGGACTCGCGTGCTTGTGTCCTTTGTAGCGACCTGCATCACGAAGGCTTGGCGTTGCTGTGGGCATGCAGCGGGTACCTCTCACCTCGCTCACCTGTCCACCTGTCTCTTCCTGGAGAGCTGCTGGAGGCACAGGGGGTCCCTGCCCCATACCTGCGTGTCACCTGCAGTAAATGGCAGCTGGGGAGAGTAGTTGCTGCAGCTTCTATTAAAGTCATTTGAACCAAAGTGGCAGGCTGCATCTGTCCGTGACCACACACCCTTCTTGGCTGGGCCACACCGCCGCATCCTGGCCCAACACACGGGCCCTTGGCCTCCTCTGCCCCAAGCTGCTGCTTGGATACAAAGACAGCATCCTGGCGCACTGGGGCTGGGATCTTAGCTGACTGTCACGTAGGCACTTTATTGAGACCTGACTTGTCGCAGGGCGACTTGAGCTTCCACCAGCGGCCAGAGGGCAGGAGTGTGGCTGGCTCAGAACATGCAGTGCACACCACATGTGTGGTCCCTGGAGGACCTGCCTGACCTCCGCACACATGGTGTCGCGTGGTGGGGTCCTTGGGCTGCTGTAGGTTTCACCAGAACTAGCAATATACTTCTCAGTGTGCAGAAACTGATGACACTTTTAAGACAATGACCATTAAAACAAATGTATAATTTCTTAACTTGAAAATAAATTAAGTGTTTAAATGCTATTTATAGTCTTGATATACAGAAATAAATAGTGTTATCTGGTTTTATTTTTATTCATGTTTATGCTGAATGTTCTGTACCCTCTCACTTCTTAGTTGATTTGTAGATTTTGGCGTCAGCGTTTCGGCAGTGGAGGAATGGGCAGTTCCTGCTTTCCTGTCTCCCCCATCTTTGGACCCTACATGCTTACTTGTGTTGGAATGGCTAAGTCTCAGTGTATCACCATTTCTCTTGGAGTCCTGCCCCAGCTCACGAGTTGCATTCTGCTGTAGGAAGACCAGGCTTCTGCAGGGTAGAGGCCCATCGCCCAGCCTGGGGGACAGCTGTGCCCGCCCTCGGGGTGCTCTCCCTGGGTGGCTGGCCGGGGGCTACTGAGGGAACTGGGTCCCACTGGGAAGCTGTTCTCTGAACTCTGCATGCGATCTCTGTTATACTCAAGCTGCCTGTTGGGTGGCCCGTGTCCCAGTGCTTCCCGGGCACTGTCCCCTGTGTAGGGTCGTGCCTGGTGCCGTTGTGTATGACCTGTGGCGGGAGCTGCTCCACTCACAAAGGCGGGGGGGCAGTGTGCCTCTGGGCGTGTGTGGGGGCCTAACTCGGTGCCTCAAGACTTTGGAGAAAACTCAGCTAGGTGAAGTAAAGGCCTACTTGAAGAAAGTGAAGCCAAGCCAGGGCCAGACTCTGACTCCCTGCACGGCAGGGAGCATGTCACTAGCCCACCACCAGGGCACTACCCCACCCACAGAACCCCGTCTCAGAAGGGCGCCGCTCAGTGTCGCCTACACAGTTGCAGACCTGGGCTCCACTCCTGGAGCTGTAACCCTTGAATGCTTTGCAGGCTGAGAATGAGGAAGCTACAGAAGAACGGGGGTGTCGGGGGCAGGGGAGAGCCCCCACGGAGCCGCCTCCCAGTGTTCTGCCATTTCCTGCCTCACTCCCGCTGCTCAGAGGTGCGCCGCGAGCTGGGCTGCTCGGTCTCTGCATAGCCCAGGAGGCCTTGCCTGGCAGACGGTCCGTGCACACAACACAGATGCTGCAGTCAGGTAGGATCCAGGGCTGAGGCTAGTGGCAGGAGTGCCAGCTGCACCTGTTGGCCTGCCGGGGTGGGGACAGCAGCCACGTGCCACACAGGGCTCCATCTAAGCACCTGGACCCAGTACCAAGCGGCGGCCAGGGACCCAGTGAGAGTGCAGCAGTAGACGTGGCACAGAAGCAAACCCCAAAGTCAGGGCACCTGCCACGGCAGGCCCAGGGCATGTGCGTGCATGCGCCTGTGTGTGGCTGGGGATTGAGCTCCGACCCTTGGCCCCGAGCTGTGTGTCTACGGCTGTTGCCATCCCCGCCTTTTGTGTGTGAGGCAAGATCTCACCAGGTCATCCCGCCTGGGCTCAAATTTGTCGTTCTCCTGCCTCAGCCTCGCTGGTTGCTGAATGTATGGGTGAGGGCCTCTGTGCACAGCTGGGAAGATGGATTTTCAGGGAAGGAGCGTGGTGTGCTACCAGCTGGCTGGCCCACACGGGGCCAGTGCTGGGGACCCAGGGCTCGCAGCCTTGCTGCCTCTGCTGCTCCAAGGGCTGCCCTCTGCCTGCTCCGGCCTGTCCCTGTCCACATGCCACCTCTCCTGAGGACAGTTGTCACTGACCCGCACAGCCTGGGCTGGTGACACAAACCTCTGTAGGGAATTCTGCCCAGTGGTAGCAAGGTGATGTTGGCAGTCTCTCAGGTGACTGACTCTGCAGGTGCTGGACTGGGGTACAGGGCGACTTGTCTGTGGGCTGGCCGGCTCTCCTGGGCCATGACCACCAGCCACTGTCACCTTCCCCCCTGGTCCCCAGCCCACACTGCAGACCCCCATGACTGTTGCTGTCCCAGTCCCAGTGTTGCTGCCAGCCCGGCTGCCTGTTCTGTCCCTACCCACGTCTTCCTTTGCTCTGCTTCCTGTCTGATACATGCTGTGTCCTGCAGGTCGCTCATTGGCCAAGGCTCTGGGTGGACTGGAGGACCACGTGCGTGTTGGGGGGGCAGTGGTGCTGCTCCAGGAGAACTTGGTATTCAAGCAGAACCTAAGCCAGCTCCTTACTGCTTCTGTTCCTGGTTTGGGGGACCCGCTGGGTGGGACAGTGCCACCTGGTGGCTCTAGTGGGTAGTTGCAGCTGGACCACATCTGTAAAATATTCTGCCCCTGCCTGGGTGTACCACATCGGTCTGGTCTTGGGGTGGCTGTGGAGCCATAGGAAGGCAGATGTCCTGGGTCCTATGGCATCAGCTACTGAACCCAGAGAAAGAGGAGCAAGGACCTATGTCCTGAAAGGACCTGTGACCCTAGCACTTAGAGAGGAGGCCAAGGAAGGAGAATCACGAGTTCAAACCCAGTGTGGGCAACTTAGTATGACCTTGCCCCAAAATAAAGGTTTTATCATTTTTTTTTTTCTGTCTTTTTGAGACAGGGTCTCACGATGCAGTTGAGGCTGGTCCTGAGCTCACTCTTGTAGCCCAGGCTGGTCTCGAACTCGCACCAATCCTCCTGCCTCAGCCTCCCGAGTGCTGGGATTACAGGCGTGCGCCACCACGCCCGGCAGTTTTATCATTTTTTTGTGTGTGTATCTTTAGGGAAGAATCTAGAGGGTGTTCAGGGTCTCACTACTAGATCACACTTGTAGTGATCTCCCTGTTTGTAGCCTCCTAAGAGCTGGGATTACTAGTGTGCACCACCATGCCCAGTCTCACTTGCCGTCTCAGCACACCCCAGGGGTGGGGCCAGCATGGCAGGCCCAGGGATCAAACCCCTGGCCCCTGCACCTGCTTGCAGATGCTTTAATCTGCTGAGCTGTTTGGCTAGCCCTAAAATAAAGTTTTTAAAAAGGAACAGAAAATTTTAAAAAATTAAAAAAGAACAGGACAGGTCCAGTGATCTAGCTCAGTAGCACAGCATCTGCCAGGCAAGGGTGTTGTCCTGAGTTCAATTCCTGGTACCCCATCCCCCAAATAAAAGGAATGGGGCTGTCACTTGGTGAGAAGACCCTGGGCTTGATCCTGAGTCCCACGCGTGCACACCCCTTCCAGAGAGGAGATGCACTGTGCCTAGGAGCGGTGTGACCTGCAGGGCTGGGATGGGAGCGAGTGGGGCTGCCCCGCAGCATACAGCGGCGGCTTCTTTTTTTTTTTTTTTTTTTTTTGATTTTTTGAGACAGGGTCTCACTGTGCAGTTCAGGCTGGCTTTGAGCTCACTTTTGTAGCCCAGGCTGGTCTTGAACTCACAACGATCCTCCTGCCTCAGCCTCCCAAGTGCTGGGATTACAGGCGTGAGCCACCACGCCCGGCTAACAGCGGCGGCTTCTAACAGCGAGTGAGTTGCCTCCTGGTCACCCTGAATTTTCAAACCTTGTTCTTGTACATTGCATTTGTGAGATTTGGCTTAATGGATGACCCTGACTATCTGTGTGGCGGCTCTGTGTGCTCTGCTGAGGATCAGCCCACCTGGTACTCCCAAGGGGCTGTGGCATAGCAAGGGGTGCCACCCAAACTCAGGGATCCCCCTTGTCTCCAACCACCTCCCAAAGGTCCAAGCCTGTTATAGTTTGTGTAAGGGTGCCCCCCCCCCAAAACCTTCTGCAGTCTTGGGGAAGCTCCTAGAGTTAAATGATTGATTACTCTGGGTGTGGGTGCTGCACCCTCCCCCCTCCCTGGGCAGGTCATTTGCATTACAGTGTAAGGAGGAGAGGCAGGCTAGCTAGCGGTCTTTGCTCTCTTTGCCACTGCTGAGAATGTTGCTCTACCCTGTGCCACCCTGCCTTGGAGCCAGCTGCGTATGGACCAAACCGAGCAGCAACTGCAAGCTAAATGAGCCTTTCCTTCCTCGCCTTGGGTGTCAGGTATCTGCCCCAGCATTGAGAGAAGAGTAATCAGCATGAGTCCCAGAAGCAGGGCCTTGGGGTTCGCAGATGACAGTTGCGCCAGCAGGTTGGATGCTGTGTTATGGGGAAGGCTGGGTCAAACGGGGGACCGGGCTTCACACAGCCTAGGTGACAGGCAGGACGAGCCCGAGAACACTGGATGTGCTACGGCCCTTGTCCAGGGATTTGTTCTTTGGGCCTTGGTCTTGCTTGGTTTGGTCACCACCTTATCAGATGACCAAGTGGAATTGCTTAGGAGCAACACATAATCCCAGCACTCAGGAGGCTGAGGCAGGAAGGAGAGTCACTGAGTTCAAGGCCAGCCTGGGCCACACAGTGAGACCCTGTCTCCAAGAAATAAACAACAACCACTAAACAAAAAATGGCACAGGGCCCGGTGGGATGGCTCAGTGGTCTAAAGCGCCTGCTTGGGAAAGCTTCGGCGGCTTCAGGGACTGAGGTTCGATCCCCGGCACCACATGCTGTGCCAGCCCTGCCCTTAGGGCATGCTGAGCCGGCCATAAAAATGAGTGAATAAACAAAGGTTCTGGGCCCAGCGGGATGGCTCAGTGGTCTAAAGTGCCTACTTGGGAAAGCTTGGGCAACTTCAGAGACCGCGGTTCGATCCCTGGCACCACATGCTGCGCCAGCCCTGCCCTCGGGGTGGGCTGAGCCGGCCATAAAAATGAGTGAATAAAGAAAGGCTCTGAAAAAAAAAAAAAAGAAAGAAAGAAAGGC
>PVJA010048198.1:0-14272 GCA_004027025.1 Myocastor coypus | reverse complement strand
TGTTAGCGCTAACAGGGAGATATGTGTAAAAAGATTGTAACATGGTTTACCAAATGATCTGATTTATGTAACTTGGGCCATACACACTTAAGATTACTGTTAAAGGAACCGGAAAGGTTATCCTTGAAATTTCCAAAAGCTCCTATACGATGGCAATATATATTACAGTTTCTGAAGACTAATTGTATATTGCCACTAGGATGCACAAGAATGAATTTAATTTGTCTCAGAATTGAAAGCTGAATTGTACTACAAGCTGGCACATGAATATCCATTCTGACTCATCTCTCTTGTAAATTGGTTATTACGTAGTTTATAGGTGCACTTAAGGCTGGGGCTTTCTCTCTAAATGCCTTAGAAAATCTGAGGTCCTAGCACCCTGAGGAGATTGAGGGAACAATCAGAAAATCTGAAGAGTCCTTACTAAACCCAAAAAGAGATTATATATTAGTATTTAAATGTCACTATAAATGTAAAAAACAAACAAACAAACAAACAAACAAAAAACTATCTTTCTGATGTCCACTCATAAGCACTGGCAGCTTAATGACTTTTCCTCAGTCCCAGAGAGCCAGCTTCTCTGGCTCTGCAAAGCCAAGGTGGAAGAGCCCTGATGCAGTCGGCCTCATCAGCCCTGGTGTCCTCCCAATGTCACACGCACAGATCTGGATATCCTTTTCTATCTATAAAAAGCTGCAGTTAAGGCTATGCCTGGGATTTGAATGATTCTTTGAACCATTAAATAGATTCTTGCTCTGAAGCCCGCAGAATATTAATAACTTTCGTTAGCTGCAGTGTCAAAAGGATCATACAGTCTCAATCTTATTTGGTAAACACTCTCTGTTAAAGAAAGAAAGAAAGAAAGAAAGAAAGAAAGAAAGAAAGAAAGAAAGAAAGAAAGAAAGATTATTTAAGTGCTTCCAACAAAAGCCTCAGCAGAGGTCCTATTCTGAAAGGAAACCGCTGCCTGGGGACAAATGTCAATACAGTTCAAGCTTTGTTAAAAGGACTGAAAAGATCCGCCAGCCTGCACATGGGCACGCTTATGGCCAGCATTAAGAAAATCAATCTAAAATAACAACAACACATTCACATCCCAACCTGGCCGATACACTTCCAGCAGATGTGACAATCACATTTTGACAGTTCAGATAGCTGATAACGGGTGGCAAAACAAGTTCCTATTTGATGTGGGACCCGACTTCACACAATTACAGCCCTTCTGTTTGTCTGGGCTGCATTAAGGATGCAAAAGCAGAGAACAAATGGGAACCAGTATCTTGACATAATCAATGCAAAACAAGCCCCATCACTACCACTCCATGAGGGAATCTTAATTTAATAGTAATTCAAATAAAAAAAATGAAGATCTCAGAAATCCTCCTTCATTTGCAGCTTGCCATCTTTTGCTAGCCATTTTATCAGTGTGAACACACTTTTTGGGCTATATTCTTCACCTGGTTAATGAAAGAAGGGAAGGAAGAATGAATAGAAAGCTTTGTTGTAAATGGAGCTGGCATTGTGGTCAAGCATTCTGAGCAGCTTTGACATTCAACATTCTTGTGCCTGAAACTCCTGGACGTCCTGCACTTCAGCAGGTTGAATAAAGCTGTTCTTTGTGGGATAGCTTAAAACTACTCGCAACATGTTTTGATTTACAGATTATCAATTCTGCTGAGCAACAGAGAGACATATTTGGGGGTTGCATAAACAAACACATTCAACTGTAGTGTGGATTAACCTAAAGTGACACATTTATTTAAAAATCTGCCTACTACTTGTCCTCATTGATTAAATGCCCTTAAGAAAGTAAGTCTGATGAAATGAAAGCCATTAAGATGCAGCACACCTCCTCCACTTCTTTTGATAGTTGACACATTCCCTAGAGTGGGAGATTGGACGGCTGATAAGCTAACACTGAATTATAAGCACTTTGTGGAATGTCACTGGCAAATGAAAGATCTACTGTTTTGCTTGCAAAGCAACCGTATGCCTTAGTAGCATGAAAATGGACACGATGCAGAATTATTTCATCCTCTGTGCTCTGAATATAAACGAAGGTATGTGCTGGGCCAGCATTTCCAGGGTAGAGGCTAGCACAGGGCCAGTATGGCTTGTTCCTGGCTGCAGTACCATTGATCAGGGAGACAGCAGGGCCTGCCAAAGACTTTGTGAACATTGTCAGGACTCCAACGAGAATCTGTGATTTTGCTGTTAGGTGTCGTTACTTGGGCTTGCACAGTCTTATGGTGGAGGATGGGAGCGCGGTGGTGGTGCTGGTGGAGTGTGGGAAGCTTAAATGGAAAGTTGCTTACTCAGGGAAATAAATGGTACTGAAAGCGCAGTGGGAAAGGGTCCATGCTTGGAGTTCAGCTGTGTGTTTCCCTATTAGCCTTCAGGCTTGGAAAGAATCAAGTTTGCTGAATGTCTAGTTTCTTCAGCTGAAAAATAGGACTAATAATAATTCAATGTGATTGGATCGTGGTAAAGATAGCGTGGATGTTGGATCAGATGTGCTTTGTGAGCTGTCTAGCACCATACAAAGATTCAACGATCAGAACTCACCACTCACCACTGGCTGCCATGACAAAGAGCAGTATGGGCAGGAACCTCCCCAGTGGGACAGCACCCCACCCATTCCTGTGGGCAGCGAGTCTTCTGTCTAATTCTTCTCTCTGGTCTCAGGCAAAATCATTGTACATCCCCTTTGCAGAGTATTCTAAGCCCAAAAACAAATAGCTAAGAAATCTGAATCATAGTTTAGACTTCAATGTAAATGGTTTGGTAGATCAGCTATCAATCATTTGGTCTAAAATGAAAACAAGGGCCAGCCAGATAGCTCAGTGGATTAAAGCATCTGCTTAGGCAGAGAATAGCGGCCAGAGTTTGATCCCTGGTATGCTTTGCCAGCCCTGCCAGCGGGGTGCTCTGAGATGGTGATTGACACTGGGTGTGGTGGCATGCGCCTATAATCCCAGCACATGGGAGGCTGAAAACAGGAGAATCACTATGAGTCGAATCTACATAGTGAAAACCTGTAGACCCTGTACTAAATACAAAATAAATAAAATAGAAATAATGAAGGGGGTCCTAAAGTGCCAGGAAATATAAGTAAACTTGGGAAATAAAATGGGAGACCAGACCTGACGACTATTTATGCCACTTATTCTGAGCAACTAAAAAGTTCTTGTTAAAGTTGACTGGGGAGGGCTCTTTTAGGTCTGTTCACGTCAACTTTCATTTCCTTCAGACCTTTCTCTGCAGTCATGGCTGCACAGGGAGTCACTAGGGAGATAAACTATTTGGCAACACTGTGTTATAGCTGATATCTTGATGTCTCCCCAAAGCTTAAGGTCTTTGGAAGGCAACTGGCAGTTAGGGGGCAGGGTCTGGCTGGATGAGGCAGGTTACCACAGAGGGCTTATCTCATTTTGCAGATCCTGTCTTGACTTTCTCTGATTCCCAAACACCATGAGGTGAGCAGCTTTTCCTGTGCCTGGACCCTTCCACCACACTGCTCTGCTTTGTAATCAGCTCTTTTGGTGCTGAAACCTCTACAACCTGTGAGTCAAAACAAGCTTTTCTCCTCTAAGTTGTGATTGTCGAGTATTGAGTCCCAGGGATAAAGGAAATAAATATGGCACACTGTTTGTTCCCAAGCATCTGTGGGTTGGGCCAGGATGGATTCTGAAAAGACCTGTGCTCATCTCCACATGGATGTCACAGGGGTTTCCCTCTGGGGCTGGTTCAAGGCATGATTATGTTACCCTACTTCCATCTGAGTCTACGGTGGGTGATGTGGGTCATTCTGCCAAGGTGATAGTTATAAAATAGACTTGGTTCTGGTTTGATTTAGCTAACTGTTAGCTGGGCTTATCTCTGAAGACCAGTGATAATAATAATTATGATACCAGTAGTAGCAATTATGATAGGTAGTAGTTACTGGATACTCCCTACTATGCTATTCATTTTTATAATGATTAATATGTTGTAGCTAACATAATTCTTCTAAGAATTTGACACAGTGAGCTTTAATATCCTAATATCACACCTGGGTGGCCCTAGATTCTGAGCTACATACATACCCAGTCTACCACACTGGGTTGTGGAAAATATTAAACGTGATCCTGCCTGTGAAAACAGTTTTTTAAAAAGAATATTAGTTAAAAAATTAAAAGTATCTATTTAATGCAAAATTTGAAAAGCACATAAAGAAATAAAAACTACTTTTGTCCTCTGTATAGCAGAGGCCAAGTCCCTCCCTCTACCACTCTTCCATCATTCCAAGGATGCTACAGTCGTTTGGCATGTACTGCCGTACTCATTTTGTGGTGAAAGTTCTGGAAAAGTAGAAAAGTCCAAGCTATAAGAAGGGGTCGGGTGTCCTTGCTGTGGTGGCAGGAGCAGCCTCTTAGCCCTGACTCCTGCAGTTGCTCGGCTCAGAACGCGCTCACCTATGCAGACTTTGTGGCTTGACTGTAAGACTATGAGTGTGCATTGGGAGCTCCGTGGGGTCCCCAGTTGGCCCAGGTGATGGGAACACGAGGGGAACTTGTCCACACTTTTGGCCCTAGATTCTCTGTCTCTGTCTCTTTCTCTCTCTCTGTTCACTCTTTCCCTTTGTAGTACAGCTCTTCCTATTATGTGTATTATTCTTCATCTGTACTTCAGTAGCAAGTAAAGTAACTTGTGCAGAGGGGGACAGAGTGGCATGAGGACTTGGAGGAAAAGAGTCAGCCTTCTGCACTATCTTCAGGTCACCCTGACTCCTTCCCTCTGATTTAACCAAGTGCTATGGGGACTCCTGCTCGGTGGCTGTGAAGGGAATAAACCATGTAAGTGCAGGACTGAGG
Organism: Myocastor coypus; assembly: GCA_004027025.1. Taxonomy (NCBI): domain Eukaryota; kingdom Metazoa; phylum Chordata; class Mammalia; order Rodentia; family Myocastoridae; genus Myocastor; species Myocastor coypus. The sequence continues at coordinate 9,419 of PVJA010048198.1, read as the reverse complement.
GATCAGGAGTCACATGGCACCCAGGGAGCAGGGCAAGAATGAGCTCATGTTCATTCTCCAGTCCCCGCCCAACCTCAGGTCTTGGGCCTGGGGCTTTGGCCTCAGTTGAAAAGTCTTGAGTGACGGTGGACAAGTAGCAGCAAGACTGACTTTCAAAGGAGGATTTGGGAGGATCCTCAAGATTGGATAGAGAGCACTATGGATGTACTTCTGTGGTTAGAGCTCTGTTGTCCTTAGGACTTGAGAACTCTTCACTGGAATTCTCATCAGTGTTCTGGGCTTGAGTGGATGCCTGGGGAAGTTTTTGTTACCTAAGCTCTTCTCCAGTTGCCTTCTGCCCACCTGGAGAATGCAGTGTCTCTTTCAATATCTGAGTTTATCTGAATCGCTAGTATATACAGAAAGCTGCAGCAACACGAAATGATACTTAGTTGATGTACACATCTGCCCTTTCACTTTTTGTAAAAAATATTTCACTGACTTTATAAGCATAATTTAGAATCTAGAAATGTTACCTGTTACAGCTATCCTTTTACAAAGCCCCTCCTGCGCAGGGAAGAGTAATCAGAAGATTGGTTGGTGCAGATGTCAATTTCCAGGTCATTAGTATAACTGACAAAACATTAGGTTCAAATTTTCATGCCAAATCTGGTCCAGATCATCAGACATAGCTCTCCTTGCCTATATTTTACATAGGCAAAAAAAAAAAAAAAAAAAAAAAAAAGTAGAATTGATTGCAATACTAATCATAAGGTAGACATGTTATGGAGAGGTGTTAGCCACTTCCGGCATCAGAAGCAAGATGGCTTTGTGTGGTTTATCAGTGTCAGAAGCGAGATCCAGTTACAACTCAGTACGCACAGTGGACGTGTTTTATTATTTACGATGCATTCTTCATTTTTTGCCTTTTTCTGAATGCTCCATCCTCCTTCAGCCGAGGCTCCATTCTGCTCACCTCCGTCGCCCTGCCTGCATCATCTAAAACCCTGGGACTTGCTGCTGTAGGGCCGGCGGTGGACGTGGTGGAGGGGATCTGCTTTTTGCTCACCTTTATTTTATTTTATTTATTTTTGAGAAAGGATCTCTCTATGCAGTTCAGACTGGCTTCAAACTCACTATAATCCTCCTGCTTCAGCCTCCCACGTGCTGAGATCATAAGCATGCACCACTACACTCAGATCCATGCACCTTTCTTCTTTTTAATAATACTTATTTTTAAAAATTTATCTCATTTTTTTTACAACAGTTAATACATTGCATAATGTCTCCATTGTGGTTGTTCAGAGTATAAGATGCAGGCATCAGGGCCCGGCGGGATGGCTCAGTGGTCTAAAGCGCCTGCTTGGGAAAGCTTGGGCGGCTGTAGGGACCGCGGTTTGATCCCCGGCACCACATGCTGCGCCAGCCCTGACCTTGGGACAGGCTGGGCCGGCCATAAAAATGAGTGAATAAACAAAGGTTCTGAAACAAGAAAAAAAAAAAAAAAAAAAAAAAAAAAAAAAAAAAAAAAAAAAAAAAAAAAAAAAAAAAAAAAAAAAAAAAAAAAAAAAAAAAAAAAAAAAAAAAAAAAAAAAAAAAAAAAAAAAAAAAAAAAAAAAAAAAAAAAAAGATGCAGGCATCATTTCTTGTCTAAACTTCATTAGTATAGATCTTTCTTTTCACTGAACAAAGAGAAAGTAGCTGTATATTTAACCCAATAGTCCATAACAGTAGTGGACTGTCAGCTCATCAGGGGCTGTTGACTAGAGCCTTTTACAACACAGCATATTAATATGACTTTCCTTTTTAATACCTTACAATTAGACTTTTCTGCTGGATGGTTAAGACCAAAAATAAGCAAAACCTAGGTTACAAAGAATATGTAACTTTTGTATCTCACAAAGTCAGTCAGGTCCCCTCAGGGTTTACCCAGGAACCATATACTGCAATTTGCAACATTTTTTTCAGTGTTAGCTATCTGGATGAATTATGGGCAATGCTTGACCATTTTGCTCTCTGTGAAATCCTGAGAGAATGTTTTCTCTCTAGGTGACACTCCATAGGCATAACATCATTGATCATTTCCTCCGTGGCCCCATAATCTCCTTGAACAGGAAATTTGGGACTCCACAGAGTTATATGCTGTTACAATACAGGATATTTTTTATGTCCTGTGTTCTCACTGACCTTAAAGGGCTAGAGCCAAAATATTGGCTATACTTGTGTTCCTTCTTTTTCTCTAATTGTTTTGACTGCCAACTTAAGCTGTTAACCATTCAGAAGAGAAGCTTAATGATACTACTCCCTATAACTTAGGCACTTGAGTGTAACATCATTATCTTTCTGAATATCAAATGCCAGAGACACAACATGAAACATGTATTTTCCATCAATTGTTGATATTCTAAACTTTAAAACCACTATAGAATGTAAAAAAAAAAAAAAAAAAAAAAAAAAAAAAAAAAAAAAAAAAAAAAAAAAAAAAAAAAAAAAAAAAAAAAAAAAAAAAAAAAAGAACAGATACACATTGTTACACAGATTTTTTTGAACTTAACCTTTTACAAAGTTGTAGCATCGCACTTCCATGGCCTTTTTTCCTTGTGTCATATTCTGGATCTCGCTATGCAATTTAGATTTATAGTTTTCTTCCTGTCCCAGCCTCCCAAGCATTGGGATTCTAGGCGTGTGCCATCAAACCTGGTTTTGGGGTGGTGTGGTATGCTAGAGTTTCTGGGGTCTACATGGCATGTGGTACTGGCATTTGAACTCAGGTCCTTGACTTTGCCAGGCACTTAGACTGCCAAACTATCTCTGCAGCCCTTATGTACCTTCTTTAAAAACCCAAATCCAGGTATTTCTGAATATTATGGAAGCATAATGAATGCTAAACAATATAACCTATTTTTGCATTATGAAATCTCAAATAGAGCTTTGTACCCATGGCAGGGAACCAGAAAAAATTATACCATTTCAACAAATTTCTATTCCTCTGTGCCAAGAATCGCTTTAGACATGGGTGATACAGGTATGAACGGGTTCATTAGGGTCCCCATCCTCATGGAACTTGGAATCTTGCTAGGAAGGACTGACACTAAGTAAGATAATTGTATAGTGCATGCTGCAAAACACAAAGAATGGTGTCAGTGTGGTAGAGATGCACACATGTGGGGCAAGTTGCTTCCTGATTACACTGTGCAGGGGTGGGGTGGGGTGATTCAGCAGCCTGCAGCAGGGATCTTCCCGGCATTAGCTCTAGTTTTAATCTGTGCTGAATGGTCGCCAGCAGCCTGTAACAGTGACAATTGGGTAGCATGCATGAATGTCCTATGGACAGCTAGAACCACCAGTAAGAAAGACCCACAGTCTAGGTGGCTTAACAGACATTCATGTTTTTGTCATTTGGGAGGGCCTTAGTGAGTACAAAGTGTGATGTCAAGGCGGTGAGAGTTGGTTGGTTTCTGCTAAGCCCTCTCTCCCTGGCTTGTCAGTGGCCGTCTTTCCTGGTGTTTTACAGTTTTCCTTTGTGTCTGCACATGTTTGTGTTCAAATTTTCCTTTAAGACTACTGGTCATCCTGGCCTAGTGACCAATATGACAGCCCTAGTGAGTTCATTTAGAGTAGTGGCCTCTTTAAAGACCTTCCCTTCAAATAGATACATTATGAAATTCAGGCGTTATAACCTGTTGTAGGCAGGGTTTGAAAGGTGAGAAATACAACACAGGATGCATAATTTATAGGGCTATTTTATGGCATTCACCCAAAGAGTCAAATGCAGAAGGGCAGAGATCTGCCCACACACTACCCATCCATAGAATCCAGCTGAGGGCCCGCATCCCACCGCAATGCCCTGCGCAAGGCCCGCTGATGAACTAGAGCCATGGCAACGGCTTCCATGTGCTGAGATGGAGGCCTAGAGCCCAGGACAATGTCCCGTGCAAGTCTGTATGAAGGACCTGCACTGGGAAGGTGCAAAGGCCAGGGGCAGAAGCTAGAAAAGTCTGTGCCAGCGGGATGAAGGGTCTGTGAGAGCAGGCTGAGGGTTGTGCCCTGGGAACAGAAAGCTACACTCCCTTGAAAAGGACCACAGCCATCCTTAGCAACAGTGAGGTCTCAAGCTCCTCTGACAACAGCCAAGTCTGTATCAGGAAAGCCCGTGGGACTAGCTGCTCCGGAAGAATCAACAACAGCCTTTCCCCCTTCAGTTCTCCCAGTACGCTGCCGGTAACAACCCTCAGGTGGCTCTTCCACACCCAGAGTCATACTGATCGAGTTCGGCTGGGTGTGAGTCGGTGAAAGGAAGAAATTCGCTGTTGCTTGGCGCTGGAGCGTGCGTGGCCGAAAGACCAGCTGGAGAACCTGGAGGCCGACTGAGGTTGAAGCTTCAGGGGTTGAAGCTTTCATCTGATTGGACTAGGGGTGGAGTTTACATGAGTGGCACAGTGACACAACAAGTGCTGATTAGGGGATGCTTGGAAAGCAAGAAAATTCAAAAAGAAAATTCCCGGTTAAGCTGCACAGAGGTAACGGAAGACCGTCTAGGAGTGGCTCATTGTCTTTGATTTTGGCACCCCAGAGCCACGCCCATTCACTACCATGATGACCCCCTGTACCATTGTATGGCGCAGACACATCAGTTAATCCACCATAAGATCTTACCATTCAGATATCTGAGAACACAGTTCAGCCTGAAAGGGCAGAAAGAACGTCTCATCGGAGATTTCCGTACAATTTGGAAAACATCTTACCCTGTGGTACCTTGGGATGTGTTCGCCATGGGCTATGGAAAATGCCCATCACATGACAGGTGCAAAGACTCAGAACACCCCTTCCTCAGTTAGATGGGTGCCAGGGGGTGTGTCCTGTCCTGCCAGAGTCTTCTGGGACTCCTAGGCTAAGCTAGAGATTCTTTTAAAAGATTTTCCATCTATTATTTTCAATATCAGAGACAGACCTATCAATTCTGAAAATGTGTGTGTGGGGGAAATGCCCTCTCTAATTGAAAATATATTTTGTAAAAATCATCAAAGTTAAACCATTAGAAAAAGGACTAGTTTATAAAATTCTGTTGATACATTCAGAATCTTGTAGCATGGAAAGAAATCAATCTATTGAAAGCTATGTGCTCAGCACTCTGCTAAGGCGAATCTAGAGGTACCGTAATTGATTTATTCTTCCTTTCACTCAACAAATATTTATTGAGTCTTTACTGTGAGCTTCATTTAGCATGTCTGTTTTTGAAAACCTGGCTAAAGATAATTCAAGCATGAGCTGAATTTATCCAATTTGCTCATGCGCTTTCTTCCTTCTGGAAGTCTCTGTGCCGCTGGCTTGGTGGTGGTAGGGCCGAGAGGATCCCAGCGGCCAGATGACACCCAGGACGTTTCCAGGAAGGTGAATCTTCCCAGGAGGATGGCGCACATAGGGTCCACAGGGAGCAAAGAGGGCTGGGAAGACAGAGACACAGTTATGAGCACCTGGGGCAATAGGCAGAAGGGGAAGGGACGCTCTGGAGGGGAGTACTAGCTTGCTAGGAGTTCCTGGGCAGAGCGATGGATCTGCCTGTTTCTCTAGTGGGCCAGCTTTATTATGCATCATCATAGAGGGAAGGGACAGGTCTGTGTTTTATGCATAAGTTCAGTCAATTTGGAGTTAACTGGAAAGGATTTTGTTGACTAAGTTATTTCTGAGGTTGTAGTAATGTTATCCTTGTTAACCAGATTGAAAACAGATCACTAAGTTCTTTTGTTTTTTAAATTTTATTTATTTATTTATTTCTTGTTTCAGAACCTTTGTTTATTCACTCATTTTTATGGCCGGCTCAGCCCGCCCCGAGGGCAGGGCTGGCGCAGCATGTGGTGCCAGGGATCGAACCGCGGTCCCTGAAGCCACCCAAGCTTCCCCAAGCAAGGGCTTTAGACCACTGAGCCATCCCGCCGGGACCCAGATCACTAAATTCTGCTTATTCATGGTAGTATCGGGGCAAGATGCTGCTGTGTTTGAATGCCTGCTGGGCAAAACACCATTCACTGACTCATGCTTTGTCTCTGCATATAGTTTATGGGTTATCTAAGTGCAATTTTAGTAAAAATGTATGAAAGTGAGAGTGTATGAGAGAGAAACTTCCTTCTTATACTTAGAATTGAACTTAAAGGAGCTTACCAGTTGGTTAAAGCACATGATTTGGCAAAGTCTTTCAGGTGCCGGGAACCATGGTTCGATCCTCACCCCCATATGGAGGCTCCCTTAAGGCAGCCTCAGCCAGCAGGAAAAAAAAGAAAGAAAGAAAGAAAGAAAGAAAGAAAGAAAGAAAGAAAGAAAGAAAGGAAGGAAGAAAGAAAAAAAGAATTGAACTTAAGTATTGAAAAGAATAAAGGGACAGCCAACTAGCTCAGCAGATTAAAGCTCCTGCTTGCAGGAGAGTTCAACCCCGGGGTCTGCTAGGTCAGCCCTGTCCCTGGCTGAGTTGAGACTGGGCATGATGGTGTACACCTGTAATCTCAGCATTTGGGAGTCTGAAAACAGGCAGATCACTAGGAGTGCCATCTAGTAGTGAGAGCCTGAACACCCTGTGAACCTTTCCCTAAAACAAAAAAAAGAATGAACACTTCAGTCACCATTACAAAATGGACCAAAATATTACTTTCACACATCTCCGTGTGGCACTAGTGCCAGCAGGGAGGGGACTCCAGCAGGTAGGGGACTCCAGCTCAGAAGCTCAGGCCTTGCAGAACTAGGAAGTGAGGGCTGCAGAGTCTCATTCTCAAGGGCCAGAGACCACCGATATGCCTCTCTCTGATGAGTGGGTTCACATAAAGATTCCACCTGAAATCAATAAAAGACACATTGAAATCAATGGATTTTCTACAAGAGGCAGAAAAGTGTTCAGAAGAGCTTTTGCCTCTAGGAGATTTTGGCTGATTCTTAAAAACTGGTCCAAAGAATGTGTGGGACTACAACTGCCCAAAATGAGCACCACTTAGCAAAAGCAAATATTGCATCTACAATAAACTGTAACTAAATGATTGGAGGACACCCATCATGATTTCTGTCTTAAAAGCAATATTTTGAGACAAAGCAACAAAAGATAAAATGTGTGCAGTGAAAATCCATCCAGCCACTCAGGAGGTGGAGGCAGGAGAACTTTGAGGTCAACCTGGGGGAGCTTTGCAAGACTTCCTTGCAATAAAATTTCAAACAAAACAAAACAAAACAAAACAAAAACAATTAAAAAATAAAATTTCAAGATGGGCTGGGGTGTAGCTTGGCAACACAATGCTTATCTACATGTGTGAGACCACCACAGTTCTATTTGGAGCTGTGAAAAAAAGTAAATATAAAGTTCATTTAAAATATCTTAAAATTGCCAGGGAAATAGCTCAGTAGAATAAGATCTTCCCTGGTAAGCACAAGGGCCTGAGTTCAATCCCTGGTCCTTCCAAAAAAATTAAAAATGTAAAAAAAAAATAACAAAATATCTTAAAATTATTGTGTTCAACAAATAGAGGACTACTAATTAAGGTAAGTGTAGGAAGAATTTATTGAAAGATCACTTGTAAGAAGGACAGAAGGGGGCCCTGAAAGGGGGTTGCTCCAAGATTAATTAAATTATGATGTAGTTTCATGATATTTATTTATTTTTAGCAAAGGGTCTATCAGGTCTCACTACCCAGTTTGGACTGGTAGAGATCCTCCTATTTTCAGCCTTCCAAGTCCTGGGATTACAGGTACATGACACTATGTCCAGTCTCAGTTGCTGTCTCAGTACAACCCAGGGGTGAGGCTGGCACAGCATGCCAGGATTGAATCCTAGTCTCTGAGCCTACCTAAGCAGGCACTTTAGTCCGCTGAGCTATCTGGATGGCCCACATCTTCATGATAGATTACCTGACAGCCATGAAATATGTCTTAAAAATTTTAAAGCTATGGCAAACCCTTATGACACAATATATCAAAATGCAGATGATAAAAACAAATATTAAAGACACAATGGTACAAACACATGGGGAAGGCTAAAAGCTTGCCTGTCAAAATACTAATATTGGAATTTTCATATGCATGTATGTGTAGGGTAGATGGGACTCTGGTTTATGCCTTTGATTGAGTTCATGTGTACATGTGGATCAATCATATTTATTGTACTTCTCTTTTGCTCATGTATTTAAGAAAATTCTAACGAAATGTAAAAGTCTAGGAAAGCATGTAATTAAAATACATGTGGGGCCAGCGAGATGGCTCAGTGGTCTAAAGCACCTGCTTAGGCAAGCTTAGGCAACTGCAGGGACCACGGTTTGATCCCTGGCATTACATGCTGTGCCAGTCCCACCCCCAGGGAAGGCTGAGCCTGCAATAATAATAATAATAATAATAATAATAATAATAATAATAATAATAATAATAATAATAAAACAATCGAAAATACACGCACCCACCACGGAGATTAAGCAGATGCTAGCAATGTGCCCAATTTGCCTCAGATCTCTCCTTAGAAGATGCTAGAAAGGCAGCCTTATGGGTGAAGTTCCAGTCCTGCCCTGCCTGTTCTTTCCCCCTTTGCAGAGCTAATCTCTGACTTCCTGTTTAGCCCATTTTTGCTTGGGCTAGACAACGCATTGCCTAGGACTAAGTTCTGGCTGATGGAATGAAAGAAGCTGTGTGCACAACATGGGGGCTGCTTCTCCAGAGGAAGGAAAAACGCTTCATCTTCTATCCCTTTCATTCTGGCTAGTATGGGACCATCATACCTGCAGCTGGGGCAGCCCCTCAGGAAGGAGATGTGTATTCTGGGTGGTGGACTTGCAAGATCCAAGAACCTCAGTGCTGTCAGGTGTTCAGAGCAGCCCTATGAACTGTACCTGCCTCACTATAATTCTTCTGACAAACAAAAGATTCCAACGTATTTAGGAGCCTATCATTTAAGATTTGTTGCTGTTGTCAGCCTGGGTTAATTTATTCAGCATATCAAATATATAAATATATCATATTTTCTTGTATGCCTTATATTTTTATTACTTATGTATTTTAAATAATACACACATTGTATGCTAATAGTATAACTAAATGGTATTATATTGTACATGCCCTTTTGTAACATACCTCTTAGAAAATACAGGGTTTTGTAATACTTATCCATGTTGACATATGTAGATACAGTTCATTGATTTTCACTGGTGTATCCTATGCCACTAACTGTGTATGTCCTTATTAAGAACTAGATTGTTTCACTCTTACATTTTAATAAATAGTACGATATAAACATCTTTGCACACACTTTGTAGTACCAACATGTGTGAAATTGTTAGGGCGGATAGTTATCCACCCTATGAGACTGATAGTTATCCACCCTAACAATCTGGGTTGTTAGAGGCTGGGTTGCAAAACACATGTGTTTTTAACTGTACTTTGCCCTTTCTTTTTTTTTTTTTTTTTTTTTTTTTTTTTTT
>PVJA010048197.1:0-14318 GCA_004027025.1 Myocastor coypus | reverse complement strand
CAGCACTACATGCCACACCAGCTCAGCCCCCGGAAGCACTGAGCCAACTGCTGAGACCGGGTGTGGTAGTGCACACCTGTAATCCCAGTACCGGGGAAGCTGAAAACAGGAGGATCATTATGAGTCTGAGCTGAATAGTGAGATCCTGTACCAAATACATTAAAAAAATCAAGTCTGTGAACCGAAATACCATGACATCTACTAGATCTTTCCAATATACCTAAGTATGGTAAAGCTTAATGGATAATTTGACACACACAGCAATCCATAAGAGTAACTAATAGTAAAGAAGAAAAAAAAAATAGCAATTGCCTCTGATGAAACTCGAGTGAATGTAACTCATGATGTACTGTATGAATCCTTCTTGTGATAATGTGAGGTGATGCAGTGACTATGTGATGCAACGGATGTGGCGAATGTCAGGCATTGTGATGCAGTGATAGGACACTACACAATGCTACTTGAACATAAGCATTGGAACTCTTCCAGCAGAGGATGGGCACCTACTTTGATCCACTGCAGTGTGTACCATGTGAATACTTCTAGACAAAGTGCTGACTCACATCCCAGACTGGATACATCAGGACAGCACAAAAGTACATCACATTCCTGAAAGCAAATAAGCATAGTTTATTTCTGTAATTTTCCATTTAACATTTCATGCTGCAATTGATGGTGGGTAACTGAAGCCATGGATAAGGCTGACTACTGTGGAAGGGATTTACTTCTATTTATGAGGCCAACTTTGAAGAAGTCATTTCTAAGACAGGGGCTGATCCTTCCTCGGTATTTGAGAAGATACAAAATATAGATTTTCTCCACCCATTGGCCCAAACATTCCAAGTACTGTAAATGTTCTTATATTGTAAGCCTTCAAGACTTGGGGCCACATAACTCAGCCTACCCTTGGCCTATATGATGGCAAAGGGGCTGTTTGCTTGCCCAAGGATGCCTTTGAGGTGCTGTGTTTCCACCTTGGTAAGTGTGTGTTCCTTAGAAGGAGTACTCATTCTTGTCCTGATCAAGAATCCCTCCAGGAAGATCCTCTACCCATTTGCTGTAAAATAAGCAGCTAGTGAGGTCATTATAGGATCTCCACTATCCTCTACAGGTGTAATGTGTGCACATTTTTTTTTTCACTATGTAATTTACAGTCCATGGTGCTGGTACATATTCTAAATGCAGTGATGTGATTAACAAAACTGCCACTGGACCTTGAGCATTCTGAGAAAGGCTGAGGAAGAAGCAGCCAAGTAACAGGCTCCATGCTGTCAGCCTGGGCCCAGGAGCTTGTCAGAATATAGAGCAGAATAAGATGTGAACAACATAAGACAGGAGTCTTACACCCAGTAGTGATGATATCTCTAGTATTTATGATTTAAAGGACACAGCCATGAAACACTGTGAACACAGAAAACATCCCAGAGGCAGTGTAGCCAAAATATAGGGTATTGAGCTCTAGCTCTGTGTGTGTGTGTGTGTGTGTGTGTGTGTGTGTGTGTGTGCGCGCGCATGTGTGTGTCCATCATTCCTGGGCCTCCTAACTAAGGAAACTTTAAAGATTTGAGCTGAGATTTCAGTTGCCTCCATTTGCAGGTTTAGGGAGTCCAGGGACCCCAAGCCTGGGCAGTAGCAGTGAGGGACCAGACAGCCGCAGCTCATGCTCTTGCTTGGCTGTTGCCTGATGTCTGACTGCCTTCAAACACATGCTAATGAAATGCTTGCATCTCAGTCTCTGCACAACAATGCTGCTTCTCCTTTTCCAACAAAGGAATTTTCCATCAAGTGAAGCAAAGTACATTTTGTGAATTAATGAGACAAGGAAGAAGGATCCAAGCTTCCTGTGGAGGCTCGGAGGAGGGCTGAGCTGGCCATGAAATATTTAAAGGCATTTTCCCAAAGTAGTGAGCTAAGATGAATCAGTAGAATCAAGAGCAGTTTTCCAGGACCTGGAGATTGAAACTCACAGGCACGGCACCAAGATGATGGCTAACCGTTGCTCCTGCACCGCCTCCCTGTCTGAAGCATCTTCTGGGTGCTGCTTGGGCTACAAACACTCCTGTTTTCACAGTTGTATCATCTGTAAGTGGCAATTACAGTCCAGCCACTGGACAAGGGGGATATGATCAGATTAATCCAGCCCACAGGAAATACACTAGATTGTGCTCATCAGATATGGCTGTCATGAAATTCTGAAGCAAAGATCTGGTGCATGCTCAGATCTTGCAAGATGTGTTGGTCCCTGAAGCCCCAGGGATGAAACACCATAGTCACATAAAGTTATATCCAGGGATGAAAATCTGTCACATTATTATAGTATCTAAGGAGTTTACAGCCAGGTCATCTACTCACAATCTCATTTGCTGTGCATAAACTTTGTTGCTATTCTTACCAGCAGACCTAGAGACCCACAGAGAATTAGATTGGATTAGAGTGAGCAGTAGAATCACCATCCATAACCATTATCTTTGCAAAGCTCTAGGTTGCAAATGATAATCCCCAGGAAAGATGTAGCACGGCAGATGTGTTTGGTATGTCCACCAATGTTTTCAACAAAATTACAAAATGATTTTTAAAACAGGATATGCCATTTAAATTCTGAATGTAGGCTCTTCCTTGAACCGTGAGTACCTATTAGTTCTGGTCCTAGATTTTAATATATTAACCATGTGTCAGATGCTTACCTCTGAATTGTTGAACTTTGGACTCAAAAGTCTCCTCTAATTGACCAAGCTTACCACTCCTTGCTCTTATTCTTACCCCATTTCATGAAATCACTTGAACTTGGACATTTTCTCCAAGTGACTCCTAGCAAAAGATACTCAGAAATAGGTCTTACTTGCATTTTAGTTCTCTCACATGAGGTGGAATGGAAAGTGTGGTAGGCCCTGTTGGGGATGCAGCCCCCATGCTTCCCTCTCTCTACTGTGCCATGCTTGCCCTGAAACTCTTCCTACTGCTCCAGTGAATATTTTGCTAAGCATCTCTTTGCTTTGGCTTTGATTACATAGGGCATCTCTGAGCTGGCACCTGATCCTCTTGCTTTGTGAGCTAGTGGTCAGTCTCAGGTGAAACATTTGGACAAAGAAGTATAACTGTCTCATGGATTATTTCATTGCCTGCTCCACCTGACACCATGGGTAACCTGTGTAGGAAATTTCCTGATGGGATTTTCATTGCCATGCTGATCCGGGATCCATCTCTCGCCACATATACAGAGCAGTGGATAGACTACGCCTGATTGGAAATCATACTAGTTGAGACATCCCATCAAATGGCTACATCCCATGGAACACACCCAACAGTATCATCTCTTGCTTAAGAATTATAGGGAAAATATAATGATGACTTTTTTTTGCCTTTGGAGATGTTTAACTCTATGTTTGTAAACACATGAGATACTTAAAGAAAAAAAATGTTATTTGACTCTCCTACTGAGGCCAGTATTATAAGAGGAATGCAGACAGTGATGTCCTATTGTTAGAAGTCAACAGAAATCATAGCCTTAAAGGTCCAGCCTTAAGTAACCTCTAACTTTTGCAACACACTGATTATGTCCAAAGAGAATGCACATAGAGCAGCTGAGACCCAAATCTAGAGTAATCTCTGACCTTATCTACAATTTGATAACTAACCGCAGCCTAATTGGTTCCCTATCCCAAAACATAATTAACTTCTAGTGGAGAACTGATATTAATCCTCACTTCACCAAGGTTCTCCTCACCCAGATTGGATTTGCACAGCAAAAGCCAGGTATTAAGGAAATATTATTTAGATTCTTAGTGGTATATTTCCTGAGGCAAAGAGCTGAGTAAGGACATCTCATGTCACCAGTGGGTCCTGAATGCTTTTACCGACAAATTCCTAAACAGATTCCTGCAAACCCTAAGACTCTATCCAAGTGGCAAGTTCAAGGTGGTGGTCTAAATCCACGCTAGACTACATTTCCAGGAACTATCCTTATTATTTTCTTTCGAAGATCTCTAATTTTGAAATCGATCTTTAAAATTAACAAAATTCACCCTCTGTGTAAAGGTCAAGCGTATCTACATGCCGAAGCACATCATTTTTGTTATTGTCATTTAATTGAGACGGAGAACATTGTACAAAGAAGTAGGAGGTGGAGGAGGACAGTCAAGGGAAGGAAAAGAAACAAGAGGAGGGAAGGGAGGGAAAGAGAGACAAAAGGAGAGGCAGTGGTTGGCAAGGGTTGAAGGCCACTTCTACTTCTGCTGCCACCTCTGCCACGTGCTACACACACTGATCTCATCCTGCGCATGCTCACTCTGGGCCTCACCCGCAGTTCAGCAAATCCTGGACCAAGAATAACTGGGAGTCCCTTCCCCACCAGTCATCAGATCCACACACATGACTGCAAGGCTGAAGATTAGTGTCTCTGTGGACTTAGTGTTACTTCCCTGAAATCAAAGCCGTGATAGAAGGGATCTGTATAACCATAGGTCCTTTTAGCTTGCTTCTGAATCTACCTGCTCTTCTGACTCAGGATGGTGGGATCTCACATCAGGTAATAACAGCATCAATTCATACTACTGTTTCCATAGCAAATAAATGTTACACAATGACTCTCCCTGCTTTCACCAAAAACCTACTGTAGATCATGCCTCTCAGATGTGAACCCATTAGGATTTTGATGTTCTGTCTTCTGCAACTCCATATCTTTCCCTGAGCCCTTCCTCTGAGCTTGGCTCATTCTCTTGCATTCTACCTCTGCAGCTAGTTGGGCTGGTAGCTGTTATATTTAGGACGGCACCAGAACTTGTGTGGACCTGTTAGCTATACTTTGGGTTCATTAGAGATTCATATTACTGGAGAAGAAACAAAAGGAACAGGCCAGATCCCATTACTGACTCTCTGGGAAAGAGCCTGCGTACTTATCATTATTACTTTAAGCCATCAAAAAATGCTAAGGATCAAGCACTCATCTCATCCACAAACAATCATTTAAATGTAAATCAGATTGCATCATTCTTTTCACAAAAAGCCTACAAACTTAGCTGTCATGCTACAATGAAAATGAAAGAAAACTCTAGCACCATGACCCAGGGAATCTGTACTGGCCGAAACTTTGCCTCATGCAAAGTGCCTCATGTCTCCTGGAGCTCTGTGATCCATGGCAAACTCATTTAGCTCTTGAAAGACACTGAAGTTTCTCTCTTCTAGATCTTCACCCCAGCAGAACAGTCTGTTTAGACCCCTCTTTTTATGAATTCGCTCTTCTAGAGGAATCACGAAGCTCACTGCACTCTGATTTTTCTTCATAGAAGTTTTCAAATTCAATTATTCTATAATAGTTTAGTTTGATGTTGAGCATTGTATGCTTTCTCAACTACACTCTCCATGGGAGTAAAAACTAGACTTCATGCTCTTAATGACTGGCACATAATAGAAAACACATTTTTGAATCTATGAACAAGTTAATTATTGAAGAAAAAGTTTTTAGTACTAAATCCCTTATTTTCTGAAAAGTAATTTCATGATTACACTAAATCCTTATAAAAACCGAGATGCAAGGGATTATGAAATGTTCTTCTTCGATTCTCTACCATTTCAGCCACAAAATGATTTAATGCACTGAGCTTTGGGTTGTCCCCATCTTTCAAGTGCTGTCAGTGCCATTCCTGCACAGGATATAATCGGTAAAAGGACCCAAGGCCCTTTGCTTTGATCTCTCAAAGTGAGTGGTAGAAGGTCAGCAGTGTCTCAAACTCTTTTGTAAGGCCTTGAGACTCTGTCCTCCTTTAATGCGGAGATCCACCCTGAGCCTTGGGTCTCAGCAGGAATGCACAGAAGAATGTCCATAGCTTCCTTTCTGCCAGAGGTTTTATTGGTCTTTAAATAGTGTTTTCCTCTGTGCATTGGAGAAAATTAAAATAGCACTTCAGAGAAAGCCAAGAAGAACAAAAATATGAAATGTGAATAATTTCTTCTGAGCTTCAACGGGACCCTAAAAGACATTTCAGTGTAGTGTGGAGACCACGAAGGCACAGATTTTTAAATTCATGCAGTACCAATAGTGCAGACTTACTCAAAATTAATCCTTTGAAGTTCAGCATGTCCTTACCTGTGAAGGAGAAATGCTATTAGCATTTCACAATGGTTTTGCAGAGAAAATGAGATAGCAAGGCATCTAGAAAAATATCTCACTCACAAAACACCTTTCACCTCATTTATGATCTTTGAAGCTTGCATTTCACCTTTAGTTTCAGAAAGAGTAAAGGTTCTTTTGGGAAATTTCTGTTCTGGCCCATTCAGTGACCCAAGAGGAAAGATCTCCAAAGTTTTACAAGCAATACCTTCTTGATATTATTTCTAAAACTATTCAGAGAGAGAGAAAGGAAATTGCAGTTTAGATTTGAAAGCTTCTGGAAAAAAATTTATAAGTGGAATTTTGTTGCCCGGTGATTGCCAACTTTATTAACAAGCTCTGTCTTTCCTCCCTCTTTTCAGTACTACGTCAATGGTCACTCAGTGAAAGACCTTTCTAGTTCTTTTCATTGATGTCTGGGAATCTAGGGAGATGCAAACTTTGTTTCAGTCGTTAAGTACCAAACCTAATCAATGTTTTCCATGAACTGCTGGAGTCCTAGCTGCCTTCCTCAATTGTACTAAGGGAAAGCAGTGCACTTTCTATTACGTTCTGGTTTCCTTATTGATACTAATCTTGTAGAAAGGCAATTGGCTTTCCCAAGTTGGCCTCAATTCTTATTCCAAATACCCTTCTCTTAATTCTCCCCATCACCGTTAAGAGAGTGAGTCTGATGCCCCCTCCATTGAATTTGGGCAGGACCATGAATTATAAGGAACACTGGAAGAGGTTCTGTGTGGTACCTAAGGTGAATTCAGGAGAGGTGATGTAGTCTCCAGTTTGTATTCTCACTTCTCTGTGTATTCTTCCCCTCCCCCAGCACATAATTTCGAACAACTCTGAGACTGATGTCATGTAAAGACCACATATAACTGACCTACTGAAAACAGTGTAAATAAGCTTACAACTGAAAACCAAGAAGGGCTACTGGTCTGGAAGCTTCCAAAGGTCTGCAGGCTGAACTATCATCTGACTGCACCTACATCCTAGAACCCAAGGGACGTAGCCCTTTCCAAATATGTGACCCAGGTAATTGCAAACAAAATAAAGACAGTGTTTTACCTAAGCTTTCGGGCATTTTTGCAATATAGCAGTGAAAACTAGAGTAATCTGTCATAAATGTAACAGATTTTCCCAGTTTATCTGCTTAGCTGTATAAATTCTAATTTCTTCATCTTATGTATGTAAATAGGGAAAAGTAAATCGCTACAGAATTTTCTTCTGAGCCTTTTATCAATTTCTTTCATATCTAGAATCTGTTTTGTATCCAAACTTTTGTATTTGTCCTGCCATGGAGACATTTAATGTGTATCCAGTGTGAAGATATGTTTATTGTAATACAGATTTAACAAGCTAGTAAGAAACACATGTATACATTTTTATAGCATATCACCTTTTTCATATTGAAAAGGCTTCAGAAACCTGTAGGACACAGTTCTTTCAGTTTAGGTAAAATGGTGTTGTGTAAATTTAAATATCTTTAGGTGATGATATGTTTCCGCACCAAGAGTTGATCATGAACTTATTAAGATATAAGAACCACCAAAGAGAGGATTTGGGTGAGGAAAAAGAAGAGACTCAGCTTTAAATATTGGGAAGTGAGGTCAGGAAATAAGCATCTCATGCAATGTCTTCAGGTATAATTATGTGCAGACTTTAGTTTGATGTTGGACAGACCCAAAAATGTGAGACAACTAATAGTGTACTTTGCATAAAAAATATTACCTACTGTACTCATTGGTGACTTCACCCAGTGATGAGCTCATGGCTGAATGTGCTTCTGGAGGGCCAGGCTGAAAGTGCATCACTAGGGATATGACCTGCAAGGGTGTTCTGGTCTATAGCCCTGCCCTTCTCACTCTGCTTCTGGCTGCCATAGGTTGAATGCCTTCTTCTTCACCATGCTGCACTGTCATTTTATTTCTACCTTAGAGCCTGCTGGCCATGGACTAAAACCATGAGTCAAAATAAACCTCTACTCTTTTAATACCTGTGAGCAATGGGTGTTTTGTTCCAGTGATGAAAAAGTGACTGAGATGGAGGCTAAAATTAGGAAACCTCTCACTATGGTTTGAATCAAATATGTCTCCCAGTGGCCCATGTATTCAGAAGCAGAGCTTACGGAAGGTATTTCTGTCATAGAAGAGATCATTTCATGGTGAGTTCAGTGCTGGTGTGCTGTTATGAGTGGAGCCCACTTGAAGGAGCAGGATCACTGGAAGCACAGCTTGGAAAGTAGACTTCTCTCTCTGCCTCTCTTCTGTGCACTTTGCTTTTAGGCTGCCGTGAGCTTGGCAGTTTTATCCACCCTGCCTCCCACAGCATGTGTGCATCTTGGACCCTGCTGATATGAACTGAAAAGCAAGTCTAAAAGTATAAGACTAAATAAATCTTCCCTGCTTTGAGTTGTATACATCAGGTCTTTGCTCGAGGCAACAAGAAAGCCAACAGATATTCAGGGAAATAAAAGATTCCACAGTACTAATGTCCAGCTAAGGGCTGAAATCATTATACCATCCAGAAGAAGGACTCAAGCGCAGATGCTGGGACTCTGATGTGGGAAGTCAGAACTGTGACTTGCTGTTCTTGCAAAAGCTGACAATTCAGTGAAACCAGTGGGTACCTGGCCCAGGGCATGAACAGATAACAGCAGTAAGTCCCATCATCTTTCTAATTAGCCCACTGAGAATGAATATTTCTTTGCAAAATGAACAGATGTACATTATGGTGATGTGGTTTTTATATTTTAAATTTGCTTCTTATAAAAATCATCTTGGTTGGGAAAGTTTAGTATCAAGGATTATAGAAAAATTGGGGAAACTGTTAGACAGAGAAAAAAAATCATGCATTTAATACATGTCATGGAAACCTTTCATTTAAATCCATATGAAATAGGTAATAAATTATAACAAGTAAGGAAAAAATATCTTGGGCATGCAAGGGTTTCTACCAAAATTAACTAACATTTAAGTGCAATTCTCTGTATTCTGTTCATGTTTAGGAAATAGCTTTCAGGGGTTATCTGTCACCTGAGAAGTCCTTGAATCACAAGGATTGGAAGGATACTCTGTTACTAAGCCCCAGAATTCTATTTTGAAAAATAAAATAATTATTAAATTTTCTATATTAACTTCAAGAATAATTTCTTACATATAAAGAGTTTAAATGGACAATAAGAAGCCAAATCTGACAAAAAGCCATTGTTGATTTTTGCTGTCCTCTGACTAGTTCATATCCCTGCCCTACTCATTTAAGCAAATTGACTGCTCTTGCTGCTTTAGGAATAAGATGTAAAGAGATGACACAGTGAGAGGAGTTGGGCTTGTGAGGTCCTGGTCTTGGTCTGCAGTGACTCTGTGTCATGCAGGTAATGCAGAAGTGTCTGTGCGTAAGGCTTGTATTCATGAGAAGCATGGCAGGAGCCAGTGAGCACCTACCAGAGTTCTGATTGGCTGATGGTTCAGTGTTGAAGAAGGGTGGAAAGGGTCTTCTGAGGCAGCACAGCTGTTGATCTGAAAAGTAGCTGCACAGAGGACCCACTTCTCCCAGGAGCAGCTCCCTATTCCACTGCTATCTTAATTAATCTTCTTTCATTGCTGGGACAAATACTGGACACTCAAACTGAGGGAGGGAAAGTTACTAGAGATTTCAGTCCATATTCAGCTGGCTTCAAGGCAGAGAGGCACACTGCAGAAAAAAGCCTTTCATGGCAGCTGGTAAGAGCAACAACAGCACAGGAAGAGAGCTAGCAGCAGCTCAAGCAGCTAACTTCTCTTCCTATCTTACACTGAAATACAAATCACCTGCCCCAGGGGAGGTATAGCACTTATTTCCACAATAATAAATTACAGATTCCAGAAGCTGCACCATGACTGCATGAGGCTTTGGGGGACACCTATACACAAACCATAACAACTGCTCTTTGTTACTTTTATTTTTTATTAATTTTAATGAGAAAGAAATAGAATGATTTAAACAATTAAAAAAATAAATTAATTAATTTTAAAAAAAGAAATAGAATGAGACAGTTTCACAACAGGTTAATAAGACAGTTGCAATAATTTTTTTTTTTTTTTTGTCTTTTTGAGACAGGGTCTTGCTATGCAGTTCAGGCTGGCCTTGAGCTCACTTTTGTAGCCCAGGCTGGTCTGGAACGTGCACTGATCCTCCTGCCTCAGCCTCCCGAGTGCTGGGATTACAGGCGTGAGCCACCACGCCCAGCTAGTTGCAATAATTAATACACTGAATATTGTTGTCTTAATAGTAGTTGTTCAGAGTACAAGATGCAGACATGATATCTTGTCTAAACACTGTTAGTATAAGTCTTTCTTCTCATTGAACTAAGAGAAAGTAGCTGTATATATAGTCCAATAGTTCATAATAGTAGTGGATTATCAGTAGAACTGGCAATGTAAGATACTGTTAACTTGAGGCTTTTACAGCTCAGCGTATTAATATGGCTTTACTTTTAATGCTTTGTTAGACTTTTCTGCTAGATGGTTAAGACCAAGATAAAGCAAGGCTTATAAAACAAAATAATGTAACTTTTGTATCTGACAAGGTCAATTAAATCCCTTCAGGATTTACCCTGAAACCATTACAGCAGTTTGTAAATCTTTTGTCAATGTCAGTCATCTGGACGAGTCATGGCCATTGCATGATCAATTTACTCTCTGTAAAAGCCCAAGAGGATGTTTTCTCCCTAGATGACTCTCCTTAGGCACACTATACATCATGGATTCCTTTCCTCTGCATCCCCATAATTTCATACAACAGAGAATTATGGACACCACTGAGTAATAGGATGCTACTGTACAGGTTCTCTTGTGCCCTACTGACCTTGAAGGGCTAGGGCCAAAATGTTGGTTGTCTTTGTAGCCCTTCTTTTTCTCTAATTTTTTCACCTGCAAACGTAGGATGTTAATCTTCCAGAAGAGAAGCTTAATGATATTATTCTCTATAGCATATGCACTTGAGCTTAACATCACTCTCTTTCTGAATATCAAATGCCTTAGACATAACGTAAAACAAGTATTTTCCAACAATCACTGATATTCTAGACTTTAAATCTCTATGGAATGTGGAAAAATAGTTACACCTTTTTACACAGAAATTTAGGAATTTAGCCATATACTAAATTGTAGTGGAATAATCATATGGTGATTTTTTCTTGTCTCTTATTCTCTTTCATTATCATTTTTTTTAAACAAACATTTACTTGGGAGAGAGTATAATAATAATTGATATTATATTAGACGCAACACACATCTAGAAGGCCAGAATGACAGGCATTCCAAGCATGGTTTTACTATTGCACAATGTGCTCTTCTGTGTAGTTGCTTACTTCACAGATATTAGCATATATAGTTAGTGAGGATTAGAATTTTACCAAGTAACTGATAGTTTTAAAAATCTTTTGGAGATTCTGGGTACAATTGTTTTAAACATCTACTGCATATAAATACATAGATATGGCCCTGCCATGTTTCTTAATGCTTCTTTTTGTTCTCCCTTCATTGTTTAATTCTTACATTCTCAATTTCACTAGGCTGTGTTATATCTTTTCATTTTTATTTCTTCTTTAGAGCTCTGACACTAGGGAGATTATATGATATTTACACACATGTAGGTGTGGCTTGTTTCACTTCTGAATATATCTTTGAGTTGCATCCACTTGTACATGAAGGCTTCAAGTTTATTATTCTTTATAGCTGATTAATACTCCATTATATAAAAACACCACATCTTTTTTCATCCATTCTTCATGTAAAGGGCAGTTTGGTTGTTTCCAAGATTTGAGTTTCACAAATTGTGCTGCTGTAAACATAGGTGTGCAAATACCAGTATGATATGATGTTTTCAGTTCTTTTGGGAATAGCTGAATAGACTGGGATTTCCAGTCCCAGCTTTTTAAGGGTTTTCCACAGTAATTTACAAAATGTACCCGTCTGCTTTCCCACCAGCAGTGGAAAAGAGTTCCTTTCTCTCCTCACAGCCTCTCTAACATTTGTTGTTGGTTGATTTCTTTATGATAGTTATTTTTTCTGGGGTGAGACACCCTTGTATCTCAGTGTTCTTTTAATTTGCATTTCATGGATTGCTAGCAATGTGAAGCATTTACTCATGTGTGTATTAGCTTCTAGTATTTCTTCATCTGAGAAGTGTGTGTTCATCTTGGATGGCCACTTCTGGCTAGGGTGTGCAAATTTTGGGTTCCTAATGCATTTTTTGAATTCTTTATAAATTCTAGAGAGAAGATATTTGTCTGAGTGCTTACTAGTTATGATTTTTTTTGAAATTTATGGGCTCTCTTCGCTTTGTTGGTAATTTCTTTTGATGTGCAAAAACTTCTCAATAGGAGGAGGCCCCAGTTGTTAATTGTTTTCAAGTATCACCCATGCAGTTTGATTTTTGATCATTAACTGTTTGCATATCTCAATATCTTTAAGATTTCATCCTTCTTTCTATTCTGGGAGATTTAGTTTTTCTGTTCCAAGGTTTAGATCTTTAATCCATTTTGAGTTTAATTTAGTGCATGGTATTAGATCTGGGTCAAGTTTTAGTCTTTGACATGCAAAGAGCCAGTATTTCAGCACCATTTTTAAAAGAGGGTATCTTTCTTCCAGTAAGCAAGTTCGGTCACTTTGTTGAAGGAAAGGTGGCTGAGTATGTTTGTAGCTGTTTTTGGATCTTCTAAAATATTATATTGATCTTCATGTCTATTTTTTGCCATACTCTGCTGATTTTATCACAGTAGCTTTGTAATATAATTTCAAGTCAGGAATTGTAATGCCTCCTGCCTTGTCTTTATTACTCAGCATTGCCTTTGCTATTCTAAGTGTTTTCTGGTTCCGATACAGCTTAGGAATTATTTGTCTAGGTCTACGAGGTATGTTGGTGGTATTTTTATAAGGGTTTCATTAAATTTGTATAATAATTTTGGGAGTATGGCAGTCTTCACAATGTTGATTCTACCTAAGCAGGATCATGGAATATCTTTCCATTTTCTAAAATCTTGTATAATATTTTTTTCAGATTACTGTAATTTTCATTGAGTAGATCATTTCTTTTTAAATTTTATTAATTTTAACAAGAAGGAAATAACAATGAGATAGTTTCATAACAAGTTAGTAGGACAACTACAATAATTAATATAATACATATTGTTGTCTTCATAGTAGTTTTTCAGAGTACATGATATAGACATAATAACTTTTCTAAATACTATTTGTACAAATATTTCTTCTAATTGAACTACAAAAAAGTAGTTGTATGTATATTCCAATAGTCCATAAGAGTAGTGGGTTATCAGCAGAAATGGCAATGGCTCAAGAGCAGTTGACTTGAGCCTTTTGTACCTCAGCATGTTAATATAGCTGTTAATTTTATACCTCATGGTTAAATAGTTAAATTGTTCTGCTGGATGGTTAAGACTAGGTTAATGTGTAATTGACTTTTTTATCTCATTATATAGAGATTTACTAGAATATCAATGTTTGAAGGAAAATAGTTCCATGTTAAGTCTATGGCATTTGATATTCAGAAAGAGAGTGATGTTAAGCTCTAGTGCCTATGTTATATGGTAATAATATCACTAAGCTTATCTTCTGGAGGGTTAACAACTTAAGTTTGCAGAACAAAAATTAGAGAAGAAGGACTACAAGGATAGCCAATACTTTGATCCTAGGCCCTCAAGGTCAGTGAGGATCAGGACATAAAAATCCTATACTGTAACATCCTATAACTCAGTAGTGTTCCAAAATTTTTATTCAAGGAGATGATGGGGCCACCGATGAATAGTATCAACAATGTATAATGTGCCTAAGGAGAGTCACCTAGAGAAAAAATATTCACTCAGGCATTCACAGAGAACAAAATGGTCAAGCGATGGCCATAGTTCTTCCAGAAGGCTGACAATGACAAAAGATTTTGCAAACTGCTGTACATGGTTCAGGGTAAATCTTGAGGTGATTTTTTGGCCTTGTCAGATACAAAAGTTACAATTTTTGTTATATAAACTTTTGCTTTTTTAGTTAGGTTAGTTCCTAAGTATTTCATTTTCCACCATGCTATTAAAGAAGATATTATTTTTCTAATTTCCCTCTCAGTGTGTTTGTTAACTGTGTAGAGGAAAGCTATTTACTTTTGGGTATTGTGTTTGTATCCTGCTATGCCACTAAATTTGTGTATTAATTCTAGTAGCTTCATGGTA
>PVJA010048196.1:0-14319 GCA_004027025.1 Myocastor coypus | reverse complement strand
AAGGCCAGCCTGAAATGCATAGAGAGACCCTGTCTCAAAAAGACCAAAAAAAAAAAAAAAAAAGAATTAGAATATCCCTTGGGAGTTCTTTAGAGGGTAGGGGGCCTCACGGGTCACGCTATGTGACTCGACCCGAGGAGTCTTCTGTGATCCGAGCCTGATGAAGGGCCTAGGGACCAAGGCGGGTGGGGCCAGTGGGGCCTGAGCAGCGTCCTCAGGGGTTCCACTTGGCCAGCACAGAATGAGTTTCCCCAGGTATAGGAGGAGAGGCCACGGCCACAGGGCCGGTGGCTGGGGAAATCTCTTCCTCTGGCAAAACATTTCTAGAGCTGAGGCAATATGCGCTTCTTGCTACCAAACCCCAGGGGTTATGTCCAGTAGCACGATGCATAGAAATGTATAGTCAGAGCGACACGATGGCTTCCCCCGTGCACCTTCAGAGGTGTGGCTGCCCCCGGATGGATACTTTCTGAGAAGGTCGCTGCAGTGTTCCTGGTGAGACATTTCCACTGCACGGCCGAGTACCTTTCAGTAAAGACATTAAAAATGGGAAAAAATATTCTTTTTGGTCAGTGTGCTCTTTCAGTAAATTCTCCGGTCTGCATGAACGATGGATTTTTTGTGGGTGGGTGGGTGGGCGAGACTCAGAGGACTGAAACTGGCGCTTTTGTGCTGAACTACACCCCACACCCTCTTTATTTTTAATTTAAGACAGGCTTGCTTTAAACTACCAAGTCACCCAGGCTGAGCTGAACTATGGGGTCCTCGGTCCTGAGCCTCCTAGGACAGAGAAGGGCAGGGGCGTGGGCTAATGATATGGGTGGTTCCCACTGTGCGCCCCGCGGGTCCCCAGCAGCCCGCAGCACACGTTCCCCTAAACTCTGACGAGTGAAGGGACCCAGGCTCTCCAGGGAGAGCGCGGTTCACACCATCTTGGAGGCCTTCTGCTATGAGTTGGCGGCGTTGGCTTGGAGAAATTCCCACTTCCTGTGTGTTCTAAAGAACAGGCGGTGCTGAAAAGCCACTTCTCCTCCTGAGGCGCACTCCTGGGGTACGCTGGGTCCTGGACAGGGCCTGAGTAGACCTCCTAGTCCCAGCCTCTGCCTTGATCAGGGAGCTGACCTGGCTGTCTTGCTGATGAACCAGAATCCATGAACCATAGGGTCGCGCTGGGGCTCAGCTGCTCAGCCCCTTGGGCTACTGCGCTCTGGGCCCTGCTCAACCTGGTCAACGCTCGCTCGGTGCCTTGTGGCCAGAGGCCGCAAGTCTGATGGAGGAGTCCTCGCTGCTCCTCGTCCCACTTCATGGCGCCTGCTTTTCAACCTTGTTCATTTCTCTGCATGAAAGAAAGGCTTTCTGCTGCTTTCTGAAACACTTGCAGATCCAGGTCAGTGTGTTCTTGCTCTAGTCCCTTTGCAATCCTGCTCCAGGTTGTGTGTGTGTGTGTGTGTGTGTGTGTGTGTGTGTGTGTCTGTGTGTGTGTGTCTGTGTATGTGTGTGTGTAGCTGGTATAGGACCCAACACCTTTTTACTAGGTTATTTTCTTCATCTCTTTTTATATTTTACCTTGAGGCAAGGTCTTCCTAAATCAGGAAATTGCCCAGATGAGGCAGGATCCAGTAGTCCCTCTGCCCCGGACCTCCCAGACAGATATGCAGCACCATGTGTGATCTGAACAGGTATTGGCTGATATAGAATAATTGTGCATCTTCCTGCCTTACAGGGCAGGTTTGCATTCGTGCCTGTGTTCTTTCAAATGCTCTCATTCATGAAAAAAATCATGGAAGCACAAGCTCAGGGGCCCAGGTATTATCCTGAGCTGGTCACTCCTCAGCGCACACATGAACAAACTAAAGTAATGGTTTGCTCTTCTCAGTTCTCCTGTGTGAGTTCCCAGTGTGACATTCGTGAGGACATGTGTGGCTTGTAGGGTAAGAAAGTGCCTGGAATTCCCAAGTGTGAGTTCTTCTCAGCTAAGTTGTTTGAAAATGCTGTACAGAGTCAAGAGGCCTGGACCCTTGAAAGGGCAGGCAGAAGACCTGTGGCTAGAGGTGTAGTCGCGGTAGCCCGGGGTTTAAGAAAAGAGGAACTACTCGCCACATACCTCCTCTAGGGCCGAACAGCAACATTCTAAATAGATGCCAGACACCTTTGGGTGGGGGACCCACACCTCCTCACCCCACCCGTTCCAGGAAAGTCTGTTGTTCTCATGTGTATTTTCTCTGTGACTTCCCAATTTGATGCCTGTTTCATCAGCATTACCCAGGGGACTGTATTTGTAACCTTATTGGCTGAGCACCATTTTTTCTTTTTTTTCTTTTTTTTTTTTTTTATTTTAGGGAAAGATCTACAGCAGCGGTTCTCAACTTGTGGGTCACGACCTCAGTGGGAGTCGAACGACCAAAGCACAAGGGGCTCCTAAAGCCGTCGGAAAATACATATTTAAACCCATGCTATGCCATGGTGAAATGCTATTTATTGGAATTAGTAATAAATATTTCTCAAAATATAATTAAATATTATTTTTGTAATTAACCACTATGTTTAAATTATGTTCGATTTGTAGCAATGAGAATACATAGTGCATATCAGGTATTTACATTCTGAATCATAACTGTAGCAAAATTACAGTTTTGAAGTAGCCACCAAAATTATTTTTTGGTTTGGGGTCACCGCAACATGAGGAACTGTATTACGGGGTCATGGCGTTAGAAAGGTTGAGAACCACTGGTCTGCAGGGTGTTCGGGGTCTCACTACTAGATCAGACTCACAGTGATCCACCTGTTGACAGCCTCGCAAGAGCTGGGATTATGGACACGTGCCACCACAGCCAGTTTCAATTGCTGTCTCAGCAAGCCCTGGGCGGAGGACCAGCACAGCAGGCCTAAGGATCAAACCCCTGGCCCCTGCACCTACTTGCAGGTGCTTTCATCCGCTGAGCTATTTGGCTGGCCCAGTCGAGCATAGTCTCACAACCACCCTTTGATTACCCCATTGAGTCAGTACAGCCCGCTTTCTTGGCCCCCCCTTTGTCCCTCTTGGAAGTCTTCCTCTCAGACTTTCCTCCTCTTCACCTGCATTATTCCTAGACTTTATTCCTCAATTTTAGAGAAGACAAAATCAGCATCTCGGACATGTAGCAGCTTGGGAGGAGTGGCTTTCCCTGTCATATCATGAGGAGTGGGGTCCATTCAGGGCTCATCTACTTGCAGCTTTCAGTCCAGCCTAGAGGGCTGATAAGATAATATCTGTAACCCTAGCCCAGAATAAGGCTGAGGCTGGAGGACAGCAACTGGGAGACTTGCTCAAGAAACTTTATCTCACAATAAAAGACAGAAAAAAAAAAAAAAAAGCTGGGGATGTAGCAGAGTTGTGGCCTGCTCATGGGTTCAGTTCCCAGCACCACATGCATGTGTGCACAGGTGTGCACATGCGTGCGTGCGCACACACACACACACACACACACACACACACACGGCCCATGACTATAGAAATCTTGAGTGAGGGGCTGGGGAGATAGCTCCGTGGGACTAGTGCCTGCCTGGCAAGTACAAGGTCGTGAGTTTGAACCCCAATCCCGCAACAAAAAAAAAAGAAAGAAAGAAAGAAATCTTGAGCGAGTCTGGGCTTGTCTCCTCAACAGAGGAGGCACAGCCCCCGTGCAGATACATTTGCATAACCACAAGTGCGAGCGTTCCTGGCCTATGGTTAACCAGAAGAGAGGAAGCCGCATGCTCTCTCAAGGCCTTGGACTAGGTGAGAGCAGAGAACTGGTCTGGGAGTTCAGGGTCTCTTCTTTTCATTTTCACTTTCAACCCTTCCAGTTTGGTGCCCAAGGGGAACTCGTGGGGAACAGGAAAAGGAGAGCAGGGAGCAGGACCCCTGAGAGCACACCTTCAGAGCACAGCACTGGCTCCCAGCGGTCGCTCCTTGGGGCAGTGACCGTGGAAATGAAAATGCAGTGGAGCCAACCTGCCAACACTTCCTTTGGGCAGAGAGAGAACGTGGAGAGGGCTGTGGGTGGATGTGGTAGAGAAGCTGAAAGGGGCGCAGGCTTCCCAGGCTCAGGCTGAACTCTTACAAAAGGCGACAGAAGAGAAAGTAGGGCCAGGGAAGCAGCTGCTGGTTCATCCCAAGGGAAGAACTATGGTGGACAGAGGTCCACGCTGATCTTTCAACGAAGCATAAGTTTTTTGCTTTTGTGTTATTGTGGATTGAACTAAGGTTCTTTTAACTGAGTTATATCCCAGCCCACCATTAATTTTTTCCCCCAGTGTTGGTGATTAAATCCAGGGCCTTTTATTGCTGGCCAACTGCCCACTGATGTATTACGCTCAGCTTTCTTTTTCTTTTTCATTTTGGACAGGGCCCATCCAGGTAGCCCAGGTTGGGCTCAAACTTGCCATCTTCCTGCCTCGGCCTCCCACAGTGCCAAGAGGCCAGGCATTGGGCACCATGACTCATTTATAAAGCCTTTAAGGGGTGACGAGTTGGGCTAGAATCTGGTAGAACACAACTTCAGTCCTGTTTCGTAGTTTTGGAGACATCTTTACGCCTGGCAGGGCAATGTGGTTCCCACGTTCCTGCTCTGGAGGAGCAGCCTTGGTGTGAGAGGCTCTGCTGGAACCCACGGTGGCCAAGGTGCTGGTGACCTCTAGCTTCCCATGCCAGGGAGTAACACTTGGTAGTTAACGTCCTTTAAGCTTCCTGTCTCTATGCCCTCAGTTTTGAAGGAGAGTGAGACAGGTTAAGCAAAACCAGGGGGAATAACCCATTATTTTATCAGGGTTTTTTTTTTTTTTTTTTTTTTTTTTTTTTTTTTTTTTTTTTTTTTTTTTTTTTTTTTTTTGCGGGACTGGGATTCAAACTTTCAACCTTGCACTTGCCAGGCAGGCACTTGTGCTACGAAGCTATCTCTGTGGCCCCTGTCTTATCAGTTTTTGACAAACCATCCCTAAATAATTACCCCACACATGCACTTGCTTGACTGGATATGGATCTGGCCCAAAGCTTCAAAGTATTTTAGGCAGCTGAATTAGGCATAAAATCAGCTGTCAATCAGACAAGGCTAGACCTTTGGTGAGTCAGAGCAGGAGATGAGCTTCTGTGAGGATCGTGGCCCGAGGCGCATCTGAAGATAAAAGTCACGATGACTGATTTTATGTCCTTCCCCAGGGGATGAATGGAGGCTTGGGATTATTGGTGTCACCCTCTTGAGATGTGCTGTGATCTCATTAGGCCCTTGCCTCTTACATACAACACCGAAGCTAAGATCATGAAGACTAAGGCCAAGGCCAAGACTAGCTCTACAGATTATTGTCCAAGGTCAGTACCGTCACCCTCATGCTCTCGCTACCATTAGATCAGTATTCCTTCAGCTACTAGACTTGCACTCTTACTGGTTGATGGTCATTTTGACCCATGTTGTGCCTGCCTGAGGGTTTTGCTCCATGGCGCTCCTTTTGAGAGGCGGGCTCCGTGACAGCCCACCTGGGACCCCCTCCTGTCTTTCAGGAGCAACGGTTCCTGTTCCCTGATCCACCACTCCTGTTCCCCATTCTTTTTCTCCAATAAATTTTCCTACTTAAAAAACAGAGAGAGAAAGGGGCCGGGCAGGATGACTCAGTGGTCTAAAGTGCCTGCTTGAACCGCGGTTCAATCCCCGGCACCACATGCTGTGCCAGCCCTGCCCTCAGGGCAGGCTGAGCCGGCCATAAAAATAAATAAATAAACAAACAAAAGTTCTGAAACAAGAAAAAAATAAATAAAATAAAATAAATTCTTTAAAAAAAAGAAAACATAAACAAACCCAATCCTTAAGATTAAAAAACAACAACAAGCAGCATAACTGTCTGCACTGCCTTAAAATCTTAGGAGAAGTAGTTCATTATAACTTTACTACTTCCCTGTGAAGAATTCACCAGTTACTGTTCTCTCCTGGGATCTGATGAGGCAAGGGTGAATGGGCCATTTGTTTGGGTCAGAAATACAGTGCATATTCCACTGGAGTAGTCGGTATGTTCATTAGGGCTGCTTTTGAAGGTGAAGCAGAAGCCTCTGTCTCTTAAGCACTGCCCACCGTGATAGATAAGCTTTGGCTCACGGGAGGTCTAAGGGATTTGTATCTAAGGGCTCAGAAATGATTCCGGGGCCTCTTGGCCTATTGCTGCAGCCAGGGGTGTGTGTAGAGTGGCAGGGTAATTCCAGAGGGCTTAGTCAGACTGCTGCCAGCCACCTTGTTTGTTTGTGGCTGGCTAGGCATAGGAAATGAGGGTAAAGGAGAAGTGAAAAAATGCTGTACAAGATCCGATAGGCAAATGTGCGAACGGACTGCACCTCAGCCAGGCCGCACACGCAGCTGACATCGCCACCCTTTCAAAGTACCTTACCGTAATATTCAAAAAGGAAAAATGTTAAGAACACGTATCTGATCTTCCACCCACACCGGCCTCTTTTGGCTCTTTTGCTACCCCAATAAGTAAACAATGAAGGCGCTGGCATTCTGGGACTTGTCAAGCTAATAGATGGCCTCGTGGAGGCAGCAGAGATGAACTGCAAATCATCAATATTGAACAGAAAAGGTTGACACCAATATTCATACTGCAGTCAACAAAGGAAGACTAGAAGGGTGAAGGCAGAGAGCTCCTGCCAAAGGTGCTATGGGGGGTCAGCAGGAACAGCCCCCTTTCGCGGCTGACTGGGGGACTCCTGAGGCTTCTCTAGTTTTGCACCCATCATAGCTTCTCTGCGTCTGCCCCCCCCCCCTGGCTTGTTCAGTCGCAGCAGTGGACGAGGCTCTGCCTGGTGGCCTGTGTTTGTGCTGGTTTGCTGGTTGCCCATAAACACAGGATCGGGCTCTGTGGCTTGCTCTCTCCCTCCTCTGTCACACCTGCCTCTCATCAGCAAGTTCTGTTCTGTTTTTTCCCAGTGTTGGAAGCCGCGAAAACTGGACATCAGTCCTGGGGCGGGGGGGGGGGGGGGGGGGGGGGGGGGGGGGGGGGGGGGGGGGGGGGGGGGGGGGGGGGGATGGCAGGGGTCGGGGTGAGGAGGCCCTGGTGCCTAAGCAGTCAAGAGACTTCAGTCTCGAGAAAAACATCCCGCCGGGACCTTGCGGGCGATTAGTCACTAGCTAACCTGTGTCTTGCAACTTTTTTTGTTGTTTTTTGTTTTTTGTTTTTTTGAAACAGGGTCTCGCTATGCAGTTCAGGCTGGCCTTGAGCTCACTTTGGTAGCCCAGGCTGGTCTCGAACTCGTACCAATCCTCCTGCCTCAGCCTCCCGAGTGCTGGGATTACAGGCGTGCGCCACCACGCCCGGCTTGTCTTGCAACTTTGAGAAGGGATAAATAAATACTCCAGTGCAGCATCTGCCTAGCAGGCTTGGTCCACTGCTTAACCTCAGCTATTTTTTTTTTTTTTTTTTTTTTTTTTTTTTTTGAGACAGGGTCTCACTGTGCAGTTCAGGCTGGCCTTGAGCTCACTTTTGTAGCCCAGGCTGGTCTCGAACTCGCACCAATCCTCCTGCCTCAGCCTCCCGAGTGCTGGGATTACAGGCGTGAGCCACCACGCCCGGCAACCTCAGCTATTAATTATCTCTTATCTTCATTTTCTGAATCCTCCTGCCATTTTCTCCAGGGAGCTATGCGGAGACCAACAGATCCCTACAGGTGGCACCCTACAGGTGGTGCCCTACAGGTAGGGCCCTACACGTGACACCCTACAGGTGGCGCCTACAGCAGGAGCCCCTGGTAAGGAGATCCCGATGGGCTTGAGGACGTTCCCAGAATTTTGCCAGCAACAGGGTGGGGGAACAGACTGGCGGGTCAATAGTTATCACTGGGATGTTGTGTTGACAATTTTCAGGTAAAAAAAAAAAAAAAAAAAAAAGAGTCACATAGGTCTACTGACCTTTAAATTTTTTTTAATTTTTTAATTTTTTTTAAGAATTTATTTTTATTTATTTTTATTTTATTTTTGTTTCAGAACTTTTTTTTGTTTATTTATTTTTATGGCCAGCTCAGCCTGCCCTCAGGGCAGGGCTGGCCCAGCATGTGGTGCCGGGGATCGAACTGCGGTCCTTGCAGCCGCCCAAGCTTTCCTAAGCAGGCGCTTTAGACCACTGAGCCATCCCGCCGGGCCCCTAAAAATTTTTTTTGAAAAAACAAGCTTAAGAGAAAATAGAGCCGGGTGTGGTGGTGCACGCCTGTAATCCCAGCACTTGGGAGGCTGAGGCAGGAGGATCAGTGTGAGTTCGAGACGAGCCTGGGCTACAGAAGTGAGCTCAAGGCCAGCCTGAACTGCATAGTGAGACCCTGTCTCAAAAGGAGCAGAGACAGAGAGAGAGAGAGAGAGAGAGAGAGAAAGTTTTAAATATAAGTTGCAAATGGAACAAGGAAGATGGAGCAAAAATGCAGTGGATAGAGTTTAAACATTCTAGCTTTGCTCATTTGAATAAAAAAATAAACATTATTTAAGTTGGGAGCAGTTGGTTCCAAGTGGCCCAAGGTGGCTGGGGAGAGGGGCACAAGCTGGGTTCAGGGAGAACCCCGTGCTCAGGTCCTAGGGCGGCCCCGCGGGGATTTCCCAGCTGCTGGAGTGAGCATGCGCCCAGTCCAACCGCAGACTGCAGTCCTGTGCACCTGTTACTAAGTACGAGGGTCATGACTGTGGCATACGGTGGCCGTGGTGTTGGCTATGTGCATCGCTGGCATCCAAAATCCATTAGGCTCATGGTAGTACCAGCCTGGGCAAACTCAAAACATACAGCGGTCAGAGCCAGAGCAATGGCCGGGCACATAGCAGCTGTGCACAGCGGCTGGGGCTGCATAGTCAGAGCGCCGGGGAGGGGACTGTGGGCCAAGGAGCCCAGCCCCACACGAACAAAATGATCGCCCAGCCCCACAACTATGGAGCAAAAGTCAGAGACAGAGCCTCAAGACAAGGGGTCTCCAGGTTCGCCTGGCGCCATCCATGCTGATTATACAGGGAAGTCGAAGTTGCAATTCTGTCTACTCAAACCATTGTTCAAACCACTCCAGATTCTTATATTGCTCAGTTGGCCATGCTTTAATAAAAATTTAAACATTATTTAAATATATATATATATATACATATATATATATATGTGTGTGTGTGTGTGTGTGTATATATATATATATATATATATTATATTAAAACAATAAAAATTAATTATTTAAAGGAAAAATGTTTTAAAGGATTTTCAAATACAAGCCTGGATGGCCTCTGGGTAGAGCAGCTACAGAAGTGTGGGATTTCTGACCTGAAGGATGCAAAGGGCCATTCCGCCAGGAATAGAGCCTCACAGAAAAGGGGAAAATGGAGGAGCGCTCTCTCCATTACAACAGACACCAAAAGAGAAGCTTTGACATCTTTCTCCTTAAGGTGATTATCTATCTATCTATCTATCTATCTATCTATCTATCTAGTCTTTTTAAGACAGGGTCTCATTATGCAGTTCAAGTTGGCCTTGAACTCACTTTTGTAGCCCAGGCTGGTCTCGAACTCGCACTGATCCTCTTACCTCAGCCTCCCAAGTGCTGGGATTATAAGGTGTGGGCCACCACACCCGGCTTAAGGCGATTAATTCATTTTATTTATTTATTTATTTTTTGTCTTTTTTTGAGACAGGGTCTCTATACATTTCGGGCTGGCCTTGAGCTCCTCTTTGTAGCTGAGGCTGGTCTCGCACTGATCTTCCTGCCTCAGCCTCCCAAGCACTGGGATTACTTAAGGTGATTAATTTAAAAGGTTGTTTCCATCCTAAAGGTAAAAACAGTTGCCTAAGACAAAAATCAGGGCCAGTGGGATGGCTCAGTGGTCTAAAGAGCCTGCTTGGGAAAGCTTGGGCGGCTTCAGCAACTGGGGTTCTCAATCCCAGGCACCACATGCTGCGCCAGCCCTGCCCTGGGGCAGGC
Organism: Myocastor coypus; assembly: GCA_004027025.1. Lineage (NCBI taxonomy): Eukaryota > Metazoa > Chordata > Mammalia > Rodentia > Myocastoridae > Myocastor > Myocastor coypus. The sequence continues at coordinate 4,385 of PVJA010048196.1, read as the reverse complement.
TGACCAGGCCATAAAATTGAGTGAATAACCAAACAAAGGTTCTGAAACAAGAAATAAAATAAAACAATTCTTACAGGAGGTTTTATTCTTTTTTTGGTGCCAAGGACCGAACCCAGGGCTTCCAGCTTGTTAGGCAAGCATTCTACCACTGAACCAAATCCCCAGCCCCGAAATAAAACAATTCTTAAAAAAATAAAATAAATGCATAAGAAAAATCTTAACTAAACAGAAGATAGGTTTGTACACTGAAAACTATGATAAGACAGTGATACAGTAACAGAAAAGCACACAGGTAAGCGCCAGGGTGGTCCTCATGAATTGGAAAAATCACTGCTGAAATAGCCACGCTACTCAGAGTTATCCACAGAGGCCACGGGACCCTCTTCCAAATCTGAGTGGCATTATTTACAGAAATGGGGAGGGGGACAATGAAAATGATGTAACTCCGTAGAAGATCCTAAGCACCCAAAACAGTCTTGGGCAGAAAGGACAAAGAGAGGCAAAATACCTCCTGACTTAAAAATATACCACGGGCCAGGCCTGAGGGCATCGCGCTCTGGAAGGAGGACTTGGCAAGTTGAAAGCCAGCAGGTCCCCAGAGCTACCGGGCAGGTCTGCGTCACAGGGCGACAAACAAACAAATGGCTGGGGAGGGAGCTCAGCGCAGAGGTTCCAGGGCTGGAGCCCAAATCCCGTCATGAAATAATTTGCAGTAATCAAAATAGTATCACAAGGGGCTAGGGAGGTAGCTCAGTAGAATAGGCGCTTGCCTGGCAAGGGTAAGGGCCTGAGTTCAATCCCTGGTACTGAAAAAAAAAAAAAAATCACAAATAGAAAGGTAGACAATAGGGGCTGGGGAGATAGCTCAGTAGAATACGTGCTTGCCTGGCAAGTGCAAGGACCTGAGTTCAATCCCCGGTTCCACCAAAAAAAGAAAAAAAAAGGTAGACAATAAATCAATGGGGTAGAGAAACCGGAGGTAAACTCACACATTTTGCTCAATTGTCTTTTTTTTTTTTTTTACTGTCTTCTTTCTTTCCCTCCACCTCTTGCTCTCCTAGCCCCCTCTTCCTTCTCTGTCCTCTTCTCCCCCTTTCTTTTCTGCTCTCTCCCTCCGTCTTCTGTGTCCCTGTGTCTCTCTCTGTCTCTGTCTCTCTCTCTCTCTCTCTCTCGCTTTTCCTTCCTTCCTTCCATTTCAAGTGACTTTAAAGATTTTAAAATTACACTCCCTGCAATTTTAAGCGGCTTTCCGTAACTAAATGTTTTACTCAAACTGCTCATCGTTTGGCGCAAAACCAGGTGGGAAAGATTGATCCTCCGAGAGGCGAGAGGCCGGGCCAGCTGTCTTCACCTTGAGCAGCGCATCCCCATCCTGCTCCCGTATCCCACCTATCACTTAGCGCATAACAATGTTCTCTTAGCAAAAAGAAGCTTTACAAGAAACGAAAGATGAAAAGCGGTATTGCAAGTTGGAAATCAGCATTCATGCAACTCTGAGCAAGAATTAGTTGGCGGAATAGAAAAATGACACCAAGGCGAGGCTTCTCAGCCCGACTGGGTTGGCGCTGAGCAAATAGATGGGCAGAGTCATTTACTGAGTTGGCTTTTCCTCCCTCCACTTACGAAATATATTCTTACCTAAGCACCGTGTAGGGAAGACTTTAAAAACGACTCAATTTGCACCTTGCTTCCTTGACCAGACACTATTCTAATATTTAATGCCACGTTACACTGTATTACTTAATTTCTTTTTGCTGGAGGTGGGGGAGGTTACCGTGTGATTTGCTAATTTACGGTATCCACCACACCCAGCCGAAGCGCAGCAGCTGGCAAACATTCTAGTGCCTGCAGGAGTGTACACGCCTCGTCCTCGGATCCGCTGGTGGCTTTTGTCGCTTTGGGGCTCGGGGTGAACGCGGCCCGCGCACACTTCCTGATACCCAGGGGACGTTCCTGGTTTCCATCTTTTGATCTCATTTCTGTGAATCCTGGAGATCCCCTCGGGAGGTCCTGTTTTGCACGCCCGGTGCTGAGATATTCGGAACTCAGACATCTTTCTTCTGCCACAGCACCCTTCCCCATTTTTATCTCACTTATTTTAGAAACCCAATGCTAAGGAAGACTGAGCAGAGAATGTGTCGAGTTCCTGGACACCCACAGCCTCACGCCTTGTGTGTCAGAGCTGCCGAGGTCGGTTGAGGTGATGGTGTCCCCAGTGTTCATGGCTTGGACCCCAATACCTGATGCAACAGGACGCAGAGGAGCCTTTGCAGGAGTGAAGTGAGTCAGGTGGGCTGCACCCCAGTGAGTGGGATGGGTGCCCTTGTAAGAGGCATGGTGTGCACCCCCCCCCCCGTCCTGGGCCCCAAGGACCAAACACAACGTGTCACCATTGAGGCCTTTGTAGCAGAGTTAGACCTCGCTGGCTGCTGAGTCTGCCAGGCCACTGATTTTGCGCTAGCGACAAGAGCTGTAAGCACTGCAGTAATGTGTAATGAAATACCCGGTGTGAGGCCTTGCTGGTTAGCTCAGTGGTCTAAAGCACCTGCCTGGGCAAACTCAATCAAGCCCAAGGGAACTGAGTTCGGTCCCCAGCATGTCTTAGTAGACCCACCCTGAAGGCGTCCTGAGCCAGAAAAAAAAAGTATATATATATATATATATGGTGAAGGGGTGCCCCATGCAAGAGTTGGGGGCAAATAAGTGGGGCCTGCTGAACAGGACTTCTAAAAGGCAAATATATCCAGGAGACTGTGGTGCAAGGCCATTTTTGCTGGCTATAAGCCAGCTCTCTGGAATCAGAGGGGACACACAGCTCTTCTTAAAATTGCCGGAGTTTATGCCTGGGATGAAACTGAATTCTACTCAGGCAAGAGATGTGCTTATGTGTACAAATTTTAAAAAATGGCACAGTGACTCCAGGCGGCAAACCAAGCAAGACCAGTGTGATCTGGGAAAAAGTCACTCGGGCCCACAGAAGCAGCGGCATGGCTCGTGTCAAGTTCCGAAGCAGCCTTCCTGCCAAGGCCATGGGACACCGAGTCCGTGTAATGTTGTGCTCCTCAGGAATTTAAACTAATGGAAAATAAAAGTGCATTTGTGCTCTTCATAAAAAAGAAAAAATCTATCTGGTGTAAGGTATTTTGTTACTGAACCCCGAAAGTACTAGGATAACCTCTTGCACTCTGACATATTTGTTATAACCAAGAAACCCAAAGTGAATTCACTATTATTAAATCTTTACTCTCCCTTCCCCTTCCCGCCCCCTCCATTCCCCCTCCCCCTCCCTTCCTCCTCCCCTCCCTCTCCCTTCCTCCTCCCCTCCCCCTCCCTTTCCCTTTCCCCTTCCTCCTCTTCCCCTCTCCTTCCTCCTCCTTCCACCCTTTTCTTTCTCCTCCTCTTTCTTGCTTACTAGGTTCTTTCTGTGGTACTGAGGACTGAACCCAGAGCTTTCACACTGAACTACATTCCCACCTCTTTCTTTTTCTATTTTTATGTTGAGGCAGGGTCTCACTAAGTCATTAAAATGCCCAATCTGGGCTCAAAAACCTGAGGTCCCCACAGTGCTAGGGTGAGAGCTGTGTGTCACCACTCATGTATATATTTATTTGTCCCCTACTGCTCTGTTTCCTTCCCATGATTTTTGCTCAACACCACCTCTCCTTAGGTCCCTCTGTAAAACCTGACCATTAATTCACTTGGCGTGCGGTAGTCACTGGCTCCTACTCCAGCCCACTTTACTTTTGATCCAGGGTCTCTCTAACTCTCTAAGATGCCCAGGCTGCCTTGCGCTTCCCATGCTCTTCCTCTGCCTCCTAAGCAGCTGTGACCACAGCTGGGCTCTGGTCACACCTCCTGGGGTTGTTTCCAATGCCCTGGGTGGCTGTGAGGAGTGGTTTTTTGGGTTTTTTTTGTTTTTGTTTTTGTTTTTTTTTTTTGTCTTTTTAAGACAGGGTCTCACTATGCAGTTCAGGCTAGCCTTGAGCTCACTTTTGTAGCCCAGGCTGGTCTCGAACTCACACTGATCCTCCTGCCTCAGCCTCCCGAGTGCTGGGATTACAGGTGTGCACCACCACGCCCGGCTGTGAGGGGTCTCTTGTCCCTGGAAGCAAGCTGTGCTGGGACGCTCCTGTCCGGGAGAAATTGGAAAATACATTTATTTACAGAAAACGGAAACAGACCAACTAAGCAGGTGCTGGTCAGGAGTGGACTCGCTGGATGCCAAAGAAGGTCTCATAGGCATTTGACGAGGGCTGCGCCTGCAGGGTGAGGCTGGTGCAGAGGATGTCCCCCGAAGCCAGCGGTGTCACGCGCTGGGAGGCCACAGTGCAACCCTGGCCAAAGCTCAGGCGCATCAGGGTGATGCTGCCGGGGGCAGAGCAGAT
>PVJA010048195.1:0-14383 GCA_004027025.1 Myocastor coypus | reverse complement strand
ATTCATGGCATAAACTGGGATGTAGTTGTGCCATTCACCACCTAATTGACAGCTTAAGTGTTCTAGATCCTGTATAAAAATAAAATTGCCCTGTGTTGTAAGGGTGATTTTCTTAGTTGAAGAGGTATGTGGTGCCTTCTTACCTCAAACATATCTCAGCAGATTTTCACTGTAGTGAGTAATTGTGTCTGGTCTTTTATTCTTCAGTGTTTTCTTGCTGAAAAGTATTGCTGAGGTATTGTGCAGGTATATACCCAAATATTTATAAAATATTTATATTGGCTTGAAGATCTTGTAAATCTCCATTGGGAAAAGATGTATCCAAATAAATGGAAGTCACTTAAACAAATGTAAGTCCATTTCAGTTAAATAAATTGTTTAAAGCACCTAAAAAAAATAAAAAAATAAAGTTGGGGACAGTGTCTCAAATGTTTTCCAGGATGTTTATTAACAGTGCAGAATCCTGGCCCATTCTTAGACCCACCTGCTCAGCAGTGTCTTGGAAATGAGCTCCATGCAAGATCCCCAAATTTCAAAAGGAAAGCTTCAACTTGGACATGATGGTACACATGCATAGTCCCAGCATTCAGGAGGCTGAAGCAGGAAGTTCAAGTTTGAAGCCGGCCTAGGATACAAAGTGAGAGACACTGACTCCATAAAAAAGAGTTTTCACCTTTTTTTTTTTTTTTTTTTTTTTTTGGTGCTGGGGATCAAACTCAAAGCCTTATGCTTGCCATGTAGTTGCTTATACCACTGAGCTACCTGCATGGCGCCTCTTTTTATGAATTTTCTTTTACTTATTTGTAAAAAAGGGTAGGGTCTCGCTACACATCTTGGATTTGTAGCGATCTCACTTTCTCAGTCTCCCCAGTGCTGGGATAACAGATGTGTGCCACCATGCCGTTTCAGTGGTTGTCTCAGTGCACTGGGGGTAGGGCCAGAAGAGCATGTGGTACTGGGAATCAAACCTAGATCCTTGAGCTTGCCAGGCAAGCGCTTAGACCACTGAGGTATCTCCCCTGCCCCGTTTTCATGATTTTTAAACCACCATGTACATTCTAGCACTACATTACTAATTTGAAAATTTAAAGTTTTCCCTTTTATTTAGAGGATAAATTACCAACTGTTAGCTTAAACTCTAGATTCTTGAGGTTCCCAAGATGGTTTCAGAAGAAAATGAAAACCAGGTAACCACAAGAGGTACAAGAGAACTTGCTTTTTCTGAAAAGAACAAAGTATGTGCTTTATTACTTTGTGTTCCATGTGATCTCACATCCCATCATGATGCATCAGCAACAGAGATAAATGCTCTCTTGTTTTGACAGATATAATAATCATTTTGCTAATATAAACTACAGAAATTCTAACTGGTCATAAAAGTCCTTTATAGCTCACACAACAAACAGATCATTTACATAGATTATGAATATATAACACTATCTGACATAACTGAGTTACAGCATTTTGAATAGAGATATTTTTGCTTCTCACCCTGGAGTGGCTCCTAACTTTCAGTGCCTCTGCCAGCTACCAATATGTTGTTGAAATGATATTACTTACTGTGAACATACGTTATGATCTTCAGGTCACTATGCAGGTCTCTGATTTGAACCTCACAGCACAGGGTGACAGGTAATGGAAGAACACTGTACCAGACATTCTGTAGTGCTTTTCTCCCACATCCCCTATGAAGCATTATCTCAATTTTATTGATGAAAGAACAGTCTCAGAAGTGAAATGACTTACTATTATGGGTTCCCACTGAAAGTCATGTCCCATTTTACAGGCCAGAAAAAGGAGGAAAATAATCTGTCTACAGTTGCACATTCAGAAAATGACAAAGAGCCTCAAATTACACAAGGTGAGTGGCTTTTATCCCATATATCTTCCTGCCAGCCTAAGGCCATATCCAATTGCTACCACATCCCAGAGTTGGGCAGCAACCAAAGGGTCAGTCAACTGAAAAGTTCTCCCAACTGGCTGAGAAATTATGAGTTTTTTCAGTGCACTGCTGGTTTTGTTTTGTTCTTTTTTGAGACAGGCTGTATTCAGGCTGGCCTTGTACTCACTGTGCTGTCACAGCTAGCCTCAAGCTCATGGTACTCCTCCTGCCTCAGGCTGCCAAGTGCTGAAATTATAGGTGTGAGCCTCTAGGCCCAACCTGCACTGTTGTTCTTACCTGGACCATCTGAAATAGGGGCCCACATCACACAGTTCAAAGTTATTTTTTCATGTGGAATAAACTCAGGAGGCTTTCTGGTAGCTAACTGCTAGGATGAGACAGGCAGGCTCTACAGAACTGGTTCCAGAAGCACGAGGGAGTACAAAGCTGGCCCTGGTACTGACTGGGTCACTTTCTAACCATGTAGCCCTAGACAAGGCATCTGACCTTTGCGACTGCTTCTACTTCATGCATTGTGGATGTGAATAGAGCAAATATTGGAAAAGCACTTTAAACTAAGTTACTTTGTAAATGCTGCTGAATCCTAATTCTATGATCTAGCCAACAGTCTCAACCAGAAAGTCTAACAAATGTCTCTGTCTTTCTTTCAGATGGTTCAGACACTCTAAACCCAGTACTTTCAGACAAGTTTTAAAGTGATGAAGAAGGCATCAAAAAAAAAAAAGTTATCATCAGCTCTGTAAAGGGTGTTTTTAAGACCTAATGCCAGCATTTCCAAACCTTGTTTAACCCCCTCCCACTCTAGGAATTGAAAGTGCTTAACCTGAAATAACATGTTGAATCTGGAATAGCATGTTGACCAACCTCTAAAACAGGTTTTCAAGTGTGACATCGTGTCTGTTCTACACATTCTTATCAATATTGAAGGAGAGCTTAATTGATGCTTTGGCAAAGCATTCCAGCATAGGTGGAGGAGTAGGACCTGACATACACATCCATCTCCCAAGTACAGTGGTTTTAAAGCTCTTGAGGGTCCTGCATCCTTGCTGGGAAGGTAGCCTGACACACAAGTGTGATAGCATTAGGCAGTGTGTCTTGAAGTACTTCAGAGACAGAAGGTGATCCGCAAGAATCACTGTTATAAGATAGTGTGGTCAGCAAACATTTCCTGGAAGAACTAGCATTGAGCCAAATCTCAAAGGATAGGTGAGTTTAGGTAGAAATGGAAAGTGTCAAAAAAAGGCTCACAGGTATATTAGATTATGCCACACCTGAACATCCCAGTTCAGTGCTGTCCAACAGAATGTTCTTGATGGTGACACTGGTCCACATACGCACAGCAAAATCCAACAGTTACAAGCCACATTTGCATGTTGAGTCATTTATGCAATTAATCAACTGAAATTCTCATTTTATATCAATCTTAATAGCTGCTTATACCTAGAGGCTCTTATTTTACAGTGATGATCTAGCCAATACATAGCTTCATGGGTACAAGCTAATCCAAGTGAGGTGAGGGGCTCCGTGAAAATTCATTTCCAAAGGCTAGCCCCAAATATCTAAGTCAGTGCACAGATGTGACTCTTCAGAGTGGTTCTGAAGCCTCCAAGCATGCTTTTGGCTGATTTGCAACACACACACCAACCATGCAAGCATGTGTTGTTTTGTGTTTGTTTTTTTTGTTTTTTGTTTTTTGTTTTTTTTCATTTCTTTTTTGTCTTTTTGAGACAGGGTTTCCCTATATAGCTCAGGCTGGTCTAGAATTCACTTTGTAGCCCAGGCTGGCTTTGAACTCTGCTACCTCAACCTTCCAAGTGGTAAAATTATAGGCACGTGCCACCACAAGCTCACAGTTTTACTTTTTCAGTACCAGGAATTGAACTCAGGACATTGTGCTTGCCAGGCAGATACTGTGCCACTGAGCCAGCTCCCAGTTTCTAAGCTTACATTTTTGAGCCATGTCTATTTTCTAAAATTTGAAAAACAGGCCCCATTTAGAATACCCAACTTGCCGGGCGTGGTGGCTCATGCCTGTAATCCCAGCACTTGGGAGGCTGAGGCAGGAGAATCCGTGCGAGTTCAAGACCAGCCTGGGCTACAAAAGTGAGCTCAAGGCTAGCCTGAACTGCACAGGGAGACCCTGTCTCAAAAAGACAAAAAAAAATAGAATACCCAACTCAAGTAAATCACAAAGAACAAATCAGAATGTGTGCTCACCAGGGGCTTCAGATATTGCTTAGTTAATCATAGCTTCCCTAGGTAGAATCACTGTGGTGTTGAAACCATTCTGGCCCCCCTCCAGCCACTCTAGAAAGAGAAGGAGGATCCCTGTACCCATTATTCTCAGAGCCTGATTTACCCAAGAATCCAAGTCAGAGGAAGGTCCCTGCCTTAGCCAAAATGCTTCAGAGAAATACCTCTGTACCTTTTCTTTATGCTGTACCTGCATTCTATAAGTGTGAGGTGAAATGAACTTTAGCAAATAAAACGGCAGGCAAACCTGCCACCCAAATATCACATACACCCAAAAGTGACGATATTCATCTGTTCACACACACTACCCACCTTCACATACTAAATTTCATTACATGCAGCAGTGTAACTCTCAAAGTCATTTTTAAAGGCCCACAATAATGACACTGATCTTACATAAGGCCTTTATTCATTTTCATTAGTAACATTCCCCCAGTATACAACCTCAAAGTAGAACAGATACAGTGGAAACTAAGTCTTTTCCCATTGGCCTTCCCTCAGCCAGAGGCTACTGTCCTCCAAAGCATAGCTAATGGATCGAAAATCCTCCCAAAGACAGTCATGGATTAAAAAGTATATTAACACCTGCCTTTAGAAAGTCTGATTATCCTCCCTTCAGAAAACAGGCACAGAGGAGAAAATGGGGTGAGACAGACAAACAACATGTGTTCTCTGCCAGCCATCATACCCTGGTGGTACTTGTTTCTAAATCCACAATTATAGCTTTGAATAAAGTCATCCAGCCCTCCTTCAAAAAATGCTTTCTGTATAATAAATATTCAAAAGGGAGCAACTGAATAAAGAGGTAAGGTGTCTACCATAGCTATTCGAAACCTGTCAGCCAAAATACATTACAAAGACAAGAGCCAGGAGCTAGGGATATAGCTTACTGAGAGAGCATTTGATTTCCAGACACATAAAAAAGCATCTGCAGCCCATGGAACCATTTAAATGCAAAGGAATAGACTAATGTATTATAATAATGTCTAGCTGGCCTACAAAGAAAGCACATACAAATTAGATTAACCTGTAGATATTAAACTATACCTTTCAGAGGAAAAAAATGAATAAAATTATATAATCCAAGGCTCCCTACAATGCTGGAAAAAATTACACTTGAGCTCTACAGTGCTGATGGCTCTACAATATTAATTTCTGAAAAGTAATAAAACCATAAGACAAGCTATGGATCTGTGCTTTAGGAGCTAGTCACTCCATTTTTGGGAATATAGCCCACAGAAACCTTAAAAGAAATGAAAAAAAAAATTTAAAGGACTATATAAAAACCTCCTTAGAAATAACTGTTATAATAAAAAACTAGAATAATTTAAGTAGGAGACTGGTATTGCCCATTAGGAAAGAATGCTATATAGCCATGGGCACAGTGACAATATGAACACAGAAAAATGTACATATAAGTGGAAACACTATACAGTCAGGTGTGTACTCATACAGTAAACTTTATCATGTATCAAGTAGTATGCTAATAAAAATTTAAACAACTTAGGATTTAAATATGAAGGGTTTTGTTGCTGTTGCCAGTTGCCTGTTAATAATTGCTTTCCTCTTGACTATCATAATCATCACAAGCATCACTTAAGCAAATTATAACCCAAATTTGAAGTGAAATACCTATCAAATGCCTCAGTTGCTCATGAGGTACGGAAGCATTATCATAACACTTCTTTAAACAGCTTCTTTAAAGAGGGTAGGGGCTGAGGAGATAACTGCCTGCCTGGCAAGTGCAAGGCTCCAAGTTCAATCCCTAGTACCACATATGCCCTGCCATCCCCGAAACCAGGCATGGTAGCACACACCTATAATCCCAGTGCTGGGGAGACTCAGATAGCTGACAAGAGATTACCCACATCTTTTCTGATATTTATTATACAGAACATACTTGAGATTAAACTAGACAACAGCTCTACATCTGTATGACAAATGCCTTATAGTAACATAATTAGTATGTATCATAAGGTTTGGGCCATTTATAAAACCTAGTATATGATTTCCATATTTTTAATGATTCATCAAGGGATCAGTGTATCTTGCATGACATGCTACTGGTCCTGCTTAATTTACTGATGCCGTGTTTATTGCAAATGTAACTGATTATTTCCTACTGAAAGAAATACAGCATGTTATCTAATTTACAATGCAGTTTCCAGTTAACACTTGGAAAAATCAGGAGTAGCTTATTTAGGAAAGGAAGTACAGGTTAAATCCTTCATAGTGCAAATAATCACACCCAAAATTATGTCTTCTAAGTTTACATTTTCAGATAAAATACAAGACACCAGGAAGCACTTGGATTTATTCTTTGGTCCTAACAGCACAGTGCAGAGCTCTTTACACTTCAATAAAACATCATTTAGATGATCAGGTTATTACGTTTTAAGAGCCTCAAAACATGTTTACAGAAGGGATGGTCTGTACCAGATAAGGATGATTGTTATTTTAAGAGTCAATAGTCCATAAACTGCCAAGAGAGGTATTTACTAGATAATGCCCCTATAGGTTAGAGGAAGGAAACAGAGACAGACTTGGGCATTAATTAGGTCACATCAATAAAACAGGTATGCTAAGAAATCAAAAAGCATTCTTTATATTTCATTTCATGTGGTTGTTTACTTTGAGGTCCCTGGAAAATATCTATCAGTAAAATCAAGATGTGCTCTGTGAAGTGGACCTATGAAAGGAACAAGGCAACTTTCAGTTCCCAAAGGTTAAGGAAAGCCAAAGGCTAGTAGGTTGTCTCAGACTGGGCCTATGAATCAGTGCCTCTAGGATCTCTCACTACAGAGTATAATTGCTGGCTATAGCAGTTAAACACTGCAGTCCAATCTTGCTGAACTGCAGCTGAAATATAAGGCTAAAATCCACAATCCATCACTACATCTTCAAGTCCACACTTCCCATATGCACCTCTCAGGGTAGCAGTCACTAAGGTAGATCATTTCTGCAAGACATGGTTGCCCTTACCAGGCAACTTCGGGCCAGGGAAGATTTCAAACCTCATGAAGGAAGGCAGAGTAAACCTGCCATTTGCTTTCCAAATATAGAAAGTAAACAGGCTTCATGGGTTAGAACAAGTCAGTTTATTTTAGCATAGAAAATATTGGCACTCACAGTTTCTTCAGCTTCCCTGCTCCCAAGTCCCACAGAACAAAGCAAAGAGTTCAGATGGATGCTACATGTGTGGGCATTGTACTGCATCTGAAGAATCTGAGCCTTAGAGCTTGGAACTCTCAGGAAATGAGCCAGTGCCTTCACCCTGGAACATGAACATCTGAATAGCAGTTGCTCATGTCTACTGGCCCTACTTAGTCACCTTTTAACTCTGCAGCAATAGGTCAGTATTAGGAAACAGATGCACCTTGCATTTGAAGATATTTACAAAGAACATGAGGGGGCGCTCAGGGCCCAGCATGTGCTGCCTCTCCCAACCAACACATCTGCTTTGCTCAACCTGACTTAGAACTAGATTGCACAATAAGACTTTTTCTACTCACCCTTTCAGCCTTGAAGGTACAAACAACTCAAATGTCCATCTATGAGCAACATGCAGTACAATACCTCAGCTCACAAATGCTTCTATTCACAGTTTGCTTCACAAATATGTCCAGCAAAACCTGGCTTCCATTCACAAACTCTGCTTTGGGTGATTAGCATAACCACAGCCATATTCCCTACACAGGTACAAATGCAGCCATCTTCCTCAAACTCACAAAACAAATTAAGTTCAGGGCTGGGAGATAGCTCAGCAGTCTAAAGTGCCTGCTCAAGCAAGCTTAAGAAAAAAAAAAAAGCAAGCTTAAGCAATCACCCAGTGTCTGCGATTCCATTCCCCACACCACATGCCACACCAACCCTGCCCCCAGGATAGGCTGAGCCAGCCACACACAAAAAAAATTGAGTACATCAACCAAAGCAACACTGTCTATCTGTACAAGCAGGACGTTACACACTCATGAAAAGGGATAACGCCCTGCCACATGCTACAACATGGCTGAACCCTGAAAACATTTGACTAACTGGAAGAAACTAGGAAGAAGAAGCCATTATGGTGGGATTTCACTTAAGTGCACAGAATAAGTAAATCCATAAAAAGAAAAAAGATTGCTGGAATAATGGGCATAGAATGGGAATAATGTAAATGTTTTGGAACTATAGAGGCAGTGACTTTACAACACTGTTAAAGTAACAGATGCCACTGAACTGCTTAAACGGTTACCTTTATGTTAGATGAATTTCACATCAATAAAAATAAATAAATGAAAAAATGCAAATATAACAATTAGACAAAATAAAAACCAAAAAATAAAAAAAAAATTAAAAACTGTTGGAACTGGCTATTCTTAAGGTCTCATCACATCCACATGGAAGTTTTGAATCTAGTGAGCCATACTTACATGTAGTTCATTGGGCCAGCTAGAAAGGTCATACAATGTTCAGTTCTAAACATAAACACAAAGGCTAGAACTCTAGAATTATCTGGTATTTTCCCCCTCCTGGCAATTTGATCTAAAATTGGGACCTACAGGTTCAAGGGCCTTCAAACCAAAATTTTGGACACAAAAGTTCCAGGTATATTTCTACCAACCATTACTCATATTAAAATATTCAGGATTATCTGGCTGTTGAAACTATAGCCCTCTCAATGAATCTAATCTTCTTTTACAAGAAAGTAAAAGAATTCAGCCCAGGAGATTTTACATACAGAAATGTTAACAGCAGCTTTGAATTTCCTTACTCATTTCAACCAAAACTGCTTAGGCAAGAGTTAGCAGCTAGAGTAGACTTTAGTGACGCCTGCGGTCACAGCAATTAGAGGACTCCTGCTCCCAGGAGCGATGGACAGTTTTATGCCTATAGGATTTATCTCGGCTTCTACTTCTATTTCTATGACTCCGCCCTTCAGAATGCCCAAAGCTCCTACTTCTACTTCTACGACTCCGCCCTTCAGAATGCCCAAAGCTCCTACTTCTACTTCTATGACTCCGCCTTTCAGAATGCCCAAAGCTCCTACTTCTACGACTCTGCCCTTCAGAATGCCCAAAGCTCCTACTTCTACTTCTACGACTCCGCCCTTCAGAATGCCCAAAGCTCCTACTTCTACTTCTACGACTCCGCTCTTCAGAATGCCCAAAGCTCCTACTTCTGCTTCTATGACTTTGCCCTTCAGAATGCCCCATGCGCCGGCTGGAATGTGTATCTGAGCTTCGCCCTCTGTCTCGATCCCTGTGTTTGTCTTCTCTCACTTCCTTCCTGCTTGAGGACTTGTGCTCATGCTTGAGTTTCTCCTTCTTTGGCTCCTTCTCTGGCTCCTTCACTGGGTCCTCTGTGCCACCACGGCAGGAAGTCCTAACGTCAAGAGAGCCTGGGTAGTGTTTCCTCCCTTCTCTGGCATCAGGCTTCTGAACCCTCTCCAGGATGTTGCTGGTGTGCTTCTTAGGGCCAGATTCATCCTTTTCTTTTATCATCCTGCTTCTTGGAAGTGAAGAGGAACTTGGTGGTTCTGCCTGTACCTCCTGGGTTTTCTTCTCCTTATCTTTCTTTTTTTTCTTTTTTTCTTTTTTGTCTGGAAACACAAAGGGGACAATCAATTTAAAAAGGAAACAGCAAAAAGAACTCCCTAAAAAATGCCTTTCTTCTCTGAGTGTATAATGTCAAGCCAAGATGCAAAAATGTTCTCATGCTGGCAAACAGAAAATGTGAATAAGGTGGCAGTGTGATGTGGTCAGTCACAGGCTATATTCCCAGAAAAGTGCCTCTGAGAAATCAACACGAGTGTCTGTCACTTCTGGTGTGTTAAATTCATGCACAAGGCAATCCCCATCTTCAATTATTTCTCTAAAGACCCTATCTCCAAATATGCACATTCTGAGGTAGTGGGTGTTAAAACTTCAACACATCAATTTGAGAGGACACAATTCTGCCCACACTAGCCTTTCCTCACATCTTCCGTTTTCACAATTAGGAATTGACTATCAACTATGCATGAATACTAGGAAGAGAAAATACTAAGGCCTGCCTGGAATCACCTCATGGGTCTTAACACTTACCTTTTTTGAGACTTTTTGTGAGTCTGTCATCCTCAGACAAACTCGGTGGGGGGGTTGTAGCCCCACACCCCTTCTCATGGAGCTGTCTGGTCACATCATCCACTTCATCTGAGTCCTTAGGAGCCCGATAGTTTGAGACATGATCCACACGGATAGTTCTCCCTTTGATCTAAGCAATATGAGCAATCAATCCTTAAGCAAAGAGAATCCTAACAAGCTATAGAGAACCATGGTTTGAAACACTACCTTCATGGTAACTGTTTCCGTGGAAACCATTAAAGTAGACGTGCTCGTCTGGTGTGTCAAAGCACAGGTATCTGACTAGTAATACACTCAGGACTCAAGATAGCCAGATGGGACCACAGAAATATCAGCATACTATGTGTGTCATGAGGTTAAAAAGTCTACGACAGACCTCCAAAACACAAACATCAAGAAAGACTGAGAATTTAGGAGCACAATGAATTACCATCAACCTGTAATATTAATTTACAATAAAATATGCCCTTGAACTCTGGTATCTAGACAGAATTCCTGAAATCTGCCTTAGTTACAGCTGCTTTTTAAAGTAATTAGTAAAAGGCAAATTCAGAACAACAACTGGCAGGGACCAGCGAGATGGCTCAGCGGTCTAAAGTGCCTGCTTAGGCAAGCTTAGGTAACCAGGTAACCACAGGGACCGCAGTTCAGTCACCAGCACCACATGCTGCACCAGTCCCACTCCCAGGTCAGGCTGAGCTGGCCATTAAAAAAATACAACTGAGGTGGGAGGTTGTGAAAAGATTACTTTATTTCTAAAGCCCTCACAGCTTGCTCTAGTCCCCACCACCACCATCTCCACCACACCTGTATACTCAGTTCACAGATTCTTGTGCTATAAACTGCAACTGTTCAAGTAAACAACAAAATTAAGCCTTCACTAAAACATTTTATTTCCAAGTATAGACTTACTCCTGATGGAGAAGCCATCTGAAATTGGAAAAATCTGGCTTTTATTGTCTCAATACAAGAGCAAATTTTTATTCTTTTAAAACCTGAGTAGCTGGGGAGATAGCTCCATGGCACAAGTGCCTTCCTGGCAAGTACAAGGTCATGAGTTTGAACCCTGGTCCCACAAAAAAAAAAAAAAGCAAAACCTGAGATACTCCTGTCACCTATCCCAGTCCTCATTTTGAAACTTTTTAAAAACCTTTTTTTTCTTTGACTCCAACTGCTGGCTCCCTTAAAACTTTAGAATGATTTATTTTTATAGAATTTCTCATTAGTTTTTAATTAGTGAATTTCCAAGGCTGAATGTGCTAGGTCATGGGAGTCATAGAGCAGACATGATAGCTATATGGTAAGTCATCATGAATTCCTAGGTACCCTGGCATAGGACAAAATGGAAGGTAATATCTGCTACTCTCATCAGTCAATAGTATGCTAGAGATGAGAGTAGAGATGGAAAAAGAAAGGTAAAAAATGGACGCGTGCATTGTAAATGGAGAGAAAGGTACCCATGATCCTGGGAAGAGTGTTTAGTAACAGATGGAGAAAAGGAACAAACCCAGGCAGGGCCAGGAGCCAACAGAATTATTTCCTAGAATCATTTCCTAACAAGTTTATCTCCATACCTCTGTAGTCCTCACAACACACACAGCTGACCAGCACTATCTCTCCAACTGGGAAGACGAGGTGAAAAATGAAACCTAACCTTTAGACACAGGAAAAGTCTAAACAAATCCTAATAAACACACTTACCTTAATCCCATTAAAATTGTCAACAGCCAGAATTGTGCTCCTCTGGTCTTCATAGCAAAGGAAACAGAATCCTTTGGATTTCCCAGTCTTCTTATCTCGCACAAGATTAATATTGACAATCTCCCCATACCTATTTTATGAAAAAGACACTAATGACTTAAAATATGAGTGTTCTCAGATTAGATAATAAAATAAGATAATTAGATAATAAAAATTCAAATATAGTCCATGCAGAAGACTCCTTCAAAACAAGGTAAAATAGAGACACTGAAAATAAAAAATTAAGCTAGAATAAAGCATGAACAGTATTAAAAATAAAAACAACTTCAAGCCCGAGATGCAAGAGGATCTCCAGCTTGATCCCTGCCTGGACTATTAGCTAGGTCCTCCTCAAAATTAAAAAAAAAAATAAAAGAACTGGGAATCTGGAGATAAGAGTTCAGTGCAAGGGTCCTGGGTTCAAATCCCAGTTTTGAGGGGTACATGAGTACATTAAAGACAAAATTAAAAGCATTAAGTGGAACAAAGAGGCTACATCACATTTTAAAAGAACATGATTTGCAGACATTACAGTTAAATCAAACATTTTAATTAAAAATATGAAGTACAAGAGTGATGAGGTAACTTAACATTCAGAAATAAGACCATAAAAATTAATGTAAAATTATATAACAAAATAGTTTTATTAACAAATATTGCTATACTAGAGACCATATTTATATATTATGGGCATCTCAGCCTGCTCAGGGAATGGGGCTGGCACAGCATGTGGTGCCAGGGATCGAACTTTGGTCCCTGTGGTTGCCTAAGCTTGCCTAAGTAGGTGCTTTAAACCACTGAGAAATCTCACTGGCCCTAGAGACCATATTCTTAAGTGAAATAAATCAGACCATATGTGCAAACACTGTATTGTCTCCTTACTGTGACAACCTGAAAGAGAAAATATGAAGGGTACAGCAGACACTGTGAAAAGGGAGTGAATCTTTCCAAAGGGAAGGAATCTCTTAGATGAGGTGGACAGGAGAGGGAGTGGGGAAAGATATATGGATGATTTGGACAAGTGTACTGTATTTTTTTTTCTTTCTTTTTTTGGTGCTGGGAAGCAAACTTATGACTTTGTGCTTGTCAGGCAGGCGCTGTGCCACTGAGCTATATCCTCACCCCAAGTACCGTAGATTTCTGCTGGTCTATGAAAAAGAGCAGTTAGTGCTTTCTCTTTTGTTGTCTCTTAATTTCTTATAACTTTTTTCTTTTTCCAACGTTGCATGCATGTATCTGATAACCTAAACAACTAAGTTGAAGACAACACTGTGCAATACAACAAATATTGTCAAATACATATTTTCAGTGAAACTCTGTATCATTTCTAATCTTACAAAATAATGCCATTTTGTATTATTTTTTAAAAATAAAAAAATGTAAAAACAGTCATTAGTAAATATATTGCTACTGTAAAGCCTACAAGGAAATGATTTTTTCTTTTGAAGAATTCAAAAAACATCTATTAAAACTGATTACACATTATGACTTAAAGTAAATCTTACTAAATCCCCCAAACCACAAAAAAAGTATGTTCTTGGGCCGTGGAGATAGTTCAGGGGTACAAGTGCCTGCCTGGCAAGTGCAAGGTCCTGAGCTCGATCCTCAGTTCCAAAAAAGAAAATGTTCTCAAGTCACAATGTCATAAAGCTGAAAATATTTTGAAACAAAAAACACCCTATGGGGGCCAGCAAGATAGCTCAGCAGACTAAAGCGCCTGCTTAGGCCAGCTTAGGCAAGTGCAGAGACCATGGTTCTATCCATGCCAAAACATGCCATGCCAGCCCCACTCCCAGAGTGGGCTGAGCCAACCAGACCTGGTGTAGTGGTCTATGCCTGTCATCCCAGCGCTGAAAGCAGGAGGATCACTATGAGTCCGAGGTGCATAGTGAGACCCTGTAACCACCAAATGCACTAAAAAGAAAAACAACATACCAACAATAACTAGAAACATACTCTCCCAGCTATGGCAACATACTCCTAACAAAAATCAGAAAAACATATAGAAAAATTTGTAAGATGTGGCTAAAGTTATACTCATAAAACTTGGTGACCTTAAAGAATTTTATTATTTTTGCTTTGATTATTTTCTTTTTCTTTTTTTATGTGTGTGACACCGAGGACTGAACCCAGGGCTTTGTAGTAAGCTACATCCCCAGCCTTTTTTTATTTTGGGAAGAGAGACTTGCTAAATCTGAGTTACCCGCATTGGGTTTGCAGTTTCCATCCTCCTGTTTCTGTCTCCCATAGTGCTGGGATTATAGGTGCGTGCCATGACACTCAGGAAACTTAGTCTTTAAAAACGATAAAGAGAGACAGAGAAGACAGACAGACAGACAGACAGACAGACAGACAGACCGACTGACCGGAGAGGAGAGGAGAG
>PVJA010048194.1:0-14312 GCA_004027025.1 Myocastor coypus | reverse complement strand
GTGTGTGTGTGTGTGTGTGTGTGTGTGTGTGTGCGTGTGCACGCGTGCGTGTGCACGCGTGCGTGAGCATGTGTGCGTGACCACCCAGATCGTAGTCTTGGAGCTGGATTGCCCAGGTCTGAACCCCAGCCCGGCCACTTCCTAGCTTCCTGTGAGCTTTGGGGAAACTCTCTGTGTTTCTGGACTCCATTCCCTTACCTGGAAGTAAAATCCTCCCAGAGTTTTGAGGCTGCAGTGAATGAACATGTTGGAAACTCGTCACTGGCTGAGAAATGGTTGCTGTTGGTAATACAAGGCAGCCTAAAGCAAATGGAGATGCAGCCAGGGCTGGAGCTGACAGAGAAATAGAACTGTCCTCGACAATCATGGACTTAATCATTTTTCATTACAATTCATAACATATACATATATGTATGTATATATATATATATATATGGTATATATATATATATGGTATATATATATATATATATATGGTATATATATATATATATGGACTGTGATTTTTAAATACAGGTATATAGATATACTGATCAAATCAAGGCAATTAGCACTTCCATCTGCTTATTTTTACTTCATGACTGGAGCCTCCTACATCCTCGCTTTAGTTCTTCATATAATGTAGAGGTTTTCACACACTGCAGTCACCCACTGCATATGGAACGCTGGAGCTCAGCCCGTCAGACCGCTTTGGTGCCATCTATCCCCTGGCCTTCTGTCCCTCCCACACGCAGCCCTCCTGAGTTCAGGGTCATTACACATGTGAAACAGCATCATTACTGTCACTAGTTATCTTTGCAAATATTTCTATTCATTAGAAATTATTTCTTGAAAACATATAAAACATAGCTACCATTTATCTATTTAATATATATCGAGAGCCAGGTAAGATTTCGTCTAAGGAAAAAGTATTTGGCTGCTCAAGAATTTTGAAAGACCCAATTCTTAGGCATTTTTCTTAGGATTCTGGGTTCACCATTTGTAGAGCAAAAGCAGACACAGATAAGGATCTGGATCCCAGCACATGGAACCTTGAAGACACATCCCAGGCTGAGAGCTTAAATACAGAGCTGAAGTGATTCCGCGGTGATTTGTGCTATGCACCCAACCAAACCGAACAACGCTAAGAGCACTAGATGACCAGAATGTCCTACGGAAATAGTGATGATTTTGTTTGTTGACAAGAGGTGGAAATGGCCACCTGAGTGGTTACTAAAGTGTGGAAGTCCTTTGTGGCTACAGCCATCATGGATCTCCTATTGTAATCTGGCTCAACAGGTAGAGTGAAAGGAGGCGTCCCAGAGTCCTCACTGCTGCCACCGCGTGGACAGACTACTATAAATCAACTCCGTGTCCGCTCAGGTCCAGCCTGGCGACCAGCAAGCCGGAGGAGGAGCCGTGCTCCACCCTCCCACAGGCCAGGGAGATGGAGACGCTGCCCTCACTCTCTGTACTTGCCAGAGTCGCCAACTTTGCTGAGGCCTCCGCCAAGCAGCACCGAGGCGACGCCAGAGGGAAACGCAGCCAGCAGCCAAGTGCTTATCTTCACTTTGTGTTTGGAGCCTTGAAGGTCCCTTTTAGTTCTTCACGAAATATACAGGGGATCTGGGGGTCCTGCCAGTTGTGTTCTACACAGAGCCCTTAAATAGAACAATACTTTCCTATTCCACAGAGGAGTTAGCTGAGATCTCAGGGACCCAGCCAGGGTTGGAATGGGTGGTTTCTGCCTTGCAGTCCATTATGGCTTCCCTTGGGCCATTACTACCATGTCCTAGTGCTAGGAGTAGCTGGCAAGTACCAGATACTTTCCTTTAAAAATTACTGCCAAACTTGGATTAATCTACTTTGCATTATTTTTGCAATTAACCTCAGGGAGATAGAATCTACTCTGCAGCTATTTCTACTTGGGGGTGGGGCTGCCATAGCAAGGTCCTACCTCTGTCCTTTCGACTTTATACTAATCTACGAGGGAGCACAGTTTTGCTTTTAACATTTCTGTTATGGTTAACCATGTAAGCTGTGTTTACTATTCACTGTAAGTTGTATGGTTGTAATAAGTATTTTTGTGCTTAATGTCAAAATGCCTATTGATACACAGAAATATAATTTAACTTCACATGCTTTTTATCATGGCAAGTGGGGAAAAAGAAAAGGAAAATTTTGGAAATGTAGAAGGAAGACAAACATTGAACTGGCTCAGCTACCTCTTGGCCAAGTGGGGGAGGGGGAAAGGCAGGAGGGTCAGGAATAGTGGGTACTCAATTGCAGGTGAGTAACTTGAACAACATGCAAATAGCTTCCTAGGAAATACAGTGCTGTGTGTGACCTTGCTGCAGGATTGTAAATCTGAGGTTAAAGAACAGCCAGTGGCTGGCACAGGCTTGGTGACGATATACCTGCTTCATCCCCATCAGTTTTATGGACTGGAGTTTGTCCTGAGCTCTCTTTCAGCTCCAATGTCCCACAGCTATATCACATGGTGAGAAAACACTGTGGAAGAATGAGGACCTAGAAATTAAACCACCGGCTAATGGATTAATGGTTTAATCTACTTCTTAAAAAAAAAAAAAAAACCCTCTTGGAAGGAGCCCAAAGGAAAACAACAAGTTATTAAAGATCATTCCACTGAGAAAAAAATGATGTTCCCTAAAGGTTTTCTTTCAAGTGCATTTAATTCACGTTGCTCCATGCTATCCACGCCTATGGGTCAGTTTCTTCCCGTTCCCAAGGGAGGAATGGAATGACATGAGAAATACACCTTGAAATTCTTAGGTGATAAAAAAAAAAAAAAATTAAAAATCGATAGTCTTTCTGCTTCGACTCTTTCAATTTTGTTTTCAGTCCCCTTCTGTAGAAAGCACAGCTTCTGAAGAATGAACGGTGCAGTGAGGGGGTCTAAAGTGTTTTGCCAGCGGAGATGGGAAAGTGTCTCCAAGTGCACTGCTAGCTGCAAACTTGCACTGCATCAGTGTTTGACAGGGCTTGTGGTGCTGAGCTTGGGGAAGGGAAAATGCCAGGCCAGTGCCAGCCTGGGAAAAATCCAGCTCCCGGTCCCACCAGCCTCTTCACAGGTGCCCCACAGCAAAGACTGTCCAGTGAGTACTACAGTGCTAGTCCCAGCTCTGCCATCCTTCCTATCTATCTTGGCCTATCTATGAAAAAGCACAAGCCTTGCTTCCTTCATGAGCAAAAATGGGCTTCATCATTCAGTCTGTCTGCTGTTTTTCTTTAAGTGTCTACTAAGATGAGGCTGAGCTACACTTTGCGAATAACAAAGCCCAGTCCTGCCAAATTCCTCGCAGCACCCCTCAGTGCTGATTCACAGCGTTGCCAATGAAAGCCATCCAGATAATGTGCTTGGAATGCCTTCCATTGGCCCTGGCACGGAGGAGGTGCTCACCGCACTAAATGCGAGATCGTGCTGCACCCAGAATAAAGAACGCCTTTTCAGCTCTCTCTTCACACTTTGCTGGTCTTTTATACATCATCACAATTGCTAAATATGGCTCAGAGAAGAGTGAGAACAGGGTAGCTGAAGCCAGGTGTCTTGGGCAGGGAGATAAGAGCACGCTCAGAGATGGGGCCCTGATCAGAGGTCACCTCCCTGCCCGCCACCCTGTCTAGCAAGCAGGAGCCAGGCCCAACAACTAAAGGAAGAGAAGCAACCGCGGGGAGCCCCTCCTCCGCTCAGAACAACCCAGAATATCTGTTCTGAAGGGAGGAGCTGGAGGAAATACCTCTACCTTTCATTTTGGCACTGTGCTGTCATCCTAGCTGCACCAGCGTCTTCTGTTCAGAGGATGCTGGCATCCAGGTCGATGGAGCAGGTGAAAGCCAGGCAGAATATCAGACCCACTCACGGTCAAGACCCTGGTACTCGGGTGTCCTCCAGGAGGAGCGTGGTTCAGACACTGGGATCTCTCTATCCCTTCACTGTCATAGTATTCCCAGTAAGGTCACCTCAGCCCTGAACCTGTGATTCCAGAGCAGAGTCCTGAACTAGAGCAGAGAAAACACAAACTTCTACATCAGCCCTACTATCAGCTTGGCCCTGTGGTCGTTTTTTAAAAATTATTTATTTTATTTATTTATTTATTTTTTTCTTGCTTCAGAACCTTTATTTGTTTATTCACTTATTTTTATGGCCGGCTCAGCCCGCCCCAAGGGCAGGGCTGGCACAGCATGTGTTGCCGGGGATGGAACCGCGGTCCCTGAAGCTACCCAAGCTTACCCAAGCAGGGGCTTTAGACCACTGAGCCATCCCACCGGGCCCGGCCCTGTGGTCTTAACCAAGGCAGACGCCCTCTCAGGCTCATGCATCACTAGATGACTATAACCCTGTTATAATGAGCATCAGCATTTGAAGGGATTTTTTAAAAAGCCCTTGCACATACTAAAACATAGGCAGAAGAACTGATATTTTGTCATCAGAAGTGCCACTTGAGAATAGCAGATGTCTATCTAGGGTGATCCTGGATAAAGACTCTGTAGTTTCAGACCATGGAGCAAAAGCAAGGCTCTCAGGCCCTTTGTCTGTTGCTAATCCAAGACTGGTCCTAACATCTTGGCTTTCTTCCTAAACTACTGATAGTCACAGAATGTCAGAGACAATTAAGTTCCAGCTCCCTCTGGCACCCAACCCCTGTGACAGCAATTTCTGCACATGGTGCCTTGGAACGACAGCGATGACAGCCACTACCTCCTAATGCTACTCATTCTATCTTTACCCAGTCCTAGTTGTTGGAACAGCAAGGGGAAAGGAGTTCTTGAGACCCATCTCAAGAGCTAGGAGGCAAACCTATTTCTACTGGCTGGTTCTTGTGTTTCCCTACTGAGAACATTATTAATGGTCTTATCAGTTACCAGTCCAGCTTTGTCCTTCCCAACAGAGCCCGGTATAGTCTGGTTGCCCAGCCACTGTTCCCCCATGACATGTCAGCAGAAGCTGACCTGCATGCTGCTCTGGGATAGGTCAGGAGCAGTTTTAGCTAGCCAGAGTAACCTCATGCTTCTACCAGAGTGATCAATTCAGATTTTGTTCATAATGGGCATGTGACCGATGCCAGCCACTCAGACGTGATGAAGAAGATATTTACTATGGGCATCTATGACCTTATTATTCTTCCTTTTTAAAAAAATATTAGGTTTATTGGTACAATTCAAATATGGATAATGATCACAATCATTTTATTTTTTTTCTTTCAGAACTTTTGTTTATTTATTTATTTTTATAGCTGGCTCAGCCTGCCCTGAGGGCAGGGCTGGCACAGCATGTGGTGCCAGGGAATCGAACCACGGTCTCTGCAGCCGCCTACAGGCGCTTTAGACCACTGAGCCATCCTGCCGGCCCCAACCATCACAATCATGATAAGGAATTCGCACGTGTGCATGATGATCTACCTTGATGTCTCTCCTCCCTCCTATTCTTTTTCCCTCCTTTCAACCTTTCATTCCCTCCTTATCTCCAAATCTTCTAAGACCTGATGCTTCTGAAACTTATGGACACATAGCCCTTACTTTCCTTCTAGACCCCAAGTGAATGAGATGGCCTCTTCTCACTAGAGGAGCCATCATAGACATTCCCGAATAACCAGTTGAGGAGAAGGTCGACACCATGGCTGACAGAGTGAGAGGACAGAAAGGACCAGAAGCACAGAGCTTATCTGTGAGTCGGTGAATCAGCGATCTGCCTGTGATGCAAACCAGGAAGTACCTGGTTAATTGAAGTAGGTTCTCTGTGTCTATGCTAATGGACTCAGGTGCCCCAGGCTGGGTAGATGAGCTTTCTCTAATTTGTCTCAAAATGTGTAGAGACAGTCACTCTCCCGTGCCTTATCTTCTCTTCCTTAGGTTCCTCTTAGTAGTCCTCAAACAAAATGGCCAAGAGCAGGGCAACATCTCGCAGGTTCTCTTCAGAGCCTGTTCAAGTCTGGAAGTAATTTTACAAGTCTTCGTGATATCTGTCACCTAAATCTAGGCATCTGGGGAGGCCAGGAGAAAAGTAAGAAAACAGATACCTCCATCTCTCACTTTTCTCCAGGGACCTGGGTGCTACTGGTGGTCTCTAGAGTTTTCTCTTTCCCTAGCTGCTGCGTGCTGGGCTGCCTCTCTTCCGGAGCTCCTGGGTAAATAATTCAGGTGCTTGTCACCACGCGTCACAGATAGAGAGTTTTCAGTGGGATTCAGTGTAATTACTACCATCTATCACTTTAATAGCCAAATGAAGGTGAGATGTAATTAGAAAGGATGTCAGTGGAATACGGAGTTTGTTTTACAATTATCTGTCCTGGGTAGTGGGGGGGACCATCAGCACAGAACATTGCCTTTTAAAATCCCAAGAAACACGTGGCATCCACATGCAGCACTGGATGATTTAAAGGGTCCATGGTCAAATTCCACCGTGTTGTAGCATCTCTGAATAGGGACATGGGTTTATTTACATCAAACACGAGGTGGGCTCTGAACAAAACGGCATACACGTGCAGGATTTTTGTAGATCTACTCACTGCCTGACAATGGGCGGGAGCACCGGGGAACTCCTTCTGTCGCGTGACTTCTCCTGAGTATCTTGGCTGCCCCCGTGTCTTTGGTGATCTGTTAATGATTTCTAAAACAAACAGAATGCTCCTGGAAAGGAAACCACAAGGGAGCGGTTGGTGACACACTACTCCTTTTTTTTTCTGTTGAAGAATTTCCCCTCCAAGCTTTGCTTTGCTTTTTATTGTGGTGAGATATAGCTAATGTTGAAGCCACAGTGTAAGGTGCTTTCAGCGCACAGCGCCGAGGTGCTCAGCCCACTCGGAGCGCTGCACAGCCATCACCACCCTCCGTGTCCAGAGCTTTCCATCATCACCAACTGCACCCTGTTGGAATTTAGTGACAGCTTCTGCTTCACCTCCCTTGACTTCCAATAACCTCTCTGTTACTTCCGTCTCTGACTTTGACCATTCCTGCCACATGCTTCACAAGACGTAACGTAAGTGGAATTCTCCAGGATTTGTTCTTCTGTTCCTGGATTGTTTCACTGAAAATAACCTCCTCAGGAGTTGTCTGGCTGTGGGTCTACCTCCCTTTTTCAACACAGAGTAATATCCCATTATATATGTATGTTGTGCCGTATTACGTTTATCCATTCAACTGCTGGGAGGGATTTGGGCTATCTTCACCTCGTGTCCATTGGGAACAATGTCACTATGATTATCAGCGTAGACATATCTGTTAATTCTTTGGGGTTTATACACAGAAGCAAAACTGCTGGCTTGAGGGGCAACTCTGTGCTTAATTTTCCCACAGTTCTGGCATCACTTCACAAATTTCACAGCAGTGCATGACCACTCTGATTTCTGCACATCCATCGCCAATACTGGTCATAGTCTTGGCTTTCTTTTAGCATAACCATTCAGATGGGTGAGAGGTTGCATCTTTCCGTGGTCTTGAGCTCACCTGTCCTAGTGCCAAGTAGCAGCAAGGGTGACTGATGGAGACTGATGCCCAGGAGCCTCCAGGGCCACCACTAGGGTGCGAGCCAGTGTTTCCCACCTCTCCATAAGAAATGGGTTAAAGGACCAGATGATGCTCTGGCTATAGCAGGAAAGGGGATTTAGGATTAAACAGACATGGTTTCCATGGCTACCTTCTAATCTTGGCTGAGCAGCTCCACCTCTCTAGCTTTCTGTTAGTTTCCTCTGTAGCATGGAGTCATGCTCTACTCAGGGTTTTTGTGGAGTGTTACATGACAGGCTCTGGAAACACCTAGCACAGTCCAGCACCTACCGACCCTCAGCAAATACAAACATACCATAGAGTTGCTCACGTCTGAAGACCAGGGGCCCATGGGTGCATCCTTTAAATCCCAACAAGAAGCATAGACTAAATCATATATTCCTCATCATTCCCCAGGAGCTAGCAGAGCTTTTGCCACACAGAACTCAAAAGTTTCTTTACTTCCACTGTAACTCCCCATCTGAGACCAAAAGAGGGAGAATAACCAAAAGAAGGCCAGGCTCCAAGTCAGCAAGATGGGGAGAATGCAGTGCATACAATCACCCCGCCCCCCCAAACCTCCAACACACAAACAGCCTCGGGATCAAGCCCAGAGTCGTCCCACTAAGCTATATGCCCGGTCCCTCTTTCACTTTCTGTTTTGATTTCTTGAAACAGAGTCTTGCTATATAGTTCAGGCTGGTCTTGAACAGAATCAGCAGCAACTCCCTTCTGGAGAGTTCTCTGTGGTTGACACAGCATTTTCTTATACACAACTAATTCCAACAACACTGTGAGAAAAGATCCTTATCATTCTCATTTGTAGATGAGTAAGTCAAGGCTCAGAGAAATGTAGGGACTTGCCTGAGTTCTCAATCCAGGAATTGCTGAGCCCTAGCCTTAAACCTAGGTCTTCTGCAACCTAGTCCTGTATGGCACTACTTTGATGACGCTTCACTTGAAGCTCCTGGGTTACTGGATGGGTAGGAGGAACACATGCCACAGAGAGCGACAGACACAGGGGCCTCTTCTTTTACTCTCCATCACCCACTACGTGCCCATCCAGGCTCCACTGTTGTAGGAAGTGTACTGAAGCGGACATGAGGACTCTCCCCGGCATTACATCTTTTTCCCGATAGTCCTTCAACAAACGTCAGAACTAAAGCTCGAGCCCGTTTCTCTAGCTCAGCTGTGGAATAGCACCCCTCCCTAATGACTCTCTCCCTCCTTTCATCCCCAGGACTTCCCCATATCTTAGTTTAAATTCAGTTTATCATCCCACAGGAAGAAATGAGCAACAGACAGGCGGCCGGATGGCTGACCCTTATTTAGAAGATACTGTCAGTGGGAAGAACACTGCCACCAGATAATGATCTCTCAGAGCTACATAAATGCCAGGGTTTCTCTCTTGATAGATTTCGGGCAAGAAACTAACAATTACTCACTATGGTTTTGTCGGATTGTCATGGAGCTTGGCCCACTGAGGGGTTCAGCTTGTCCCTTCTGAGGCCAAAGCCACGGGAGCCTGAGAGCAGCCTCAGATGAACAGCTGTGCCCAGGCCAGGAGGCACAAGATCCTAAGTGAGCCCAGGTGAGAGGAGGAGGGGCCTCCATGCTCACCCTACCCTGTGAGCCTGCAGGACCTTCCTGATTTGCCCATGCTTTGGCTTCTCTAGCACGTGCTGCAGTGGCTGTCACCTGTAACCCCAGCCTATTTCAAGGGTTTGGAAAATACTGACCACCAATAATACTACAGTGTCTAATGGCACTTCCAGCCCTGATGCTGTGATTTCTTCCCTTTCTCAGGCTGGCAGTGGGAGCAGAAGAGTTGGAAGGAGACCAACCAGGCTCTGCGTGAACCATGGAAAGGGGCCCAGGGTAGGGGCTCCCCAGTGAAGAAGAGATCACTGAAAAAGTGAGATTCACAGTAACTGTGAGCCCAGATTTTATTTCTGGGCACCTGGACACTGAATTTGGAGTCAGATGTTTCTAGATTAAATTCCAACTCTGACACACAGTGGCTGTGTGATTATAAATCTACTACAGTTCAATTTCCTGATTTTAAACTGTGAGTGTCACTCTACCTTACCTGAATAGCTGCCATTTGCTCCTAGCTGGCCTCTTGTTCTACCTTGCTTGTCTTCAGTCAGAGCCAGAACGAGCCCTTTAAATTGCAGGCCATGTGGTAAAGTTCTAAAGTCTGTGATGGCCTAAAATCCTCTGGCCACCAAGTCTGTGCTATCTGACCTCTTCTTGCTGGTCTGCTTAATCCTCTCAACCTCTGGGTTGAGGCTCAGCTCCTTTGCACAGGCTGCTCCCTAGGCCTGGAACCCTCTTTGCCTACAGCTTTGATGACCCACTCTCCATCCAGTGTTGATAAATATTTCCCACTTTGTGTATTGATAGTTTTTATTTTCTTAATGCATGTTCATTAATGCATGATTATCTTGGTCATAGGGAGCTGCTACCTGCACATCACTGGGATGGTTTGTCCCCCCAAAGCCTCACACAGTCATGAGGGTGGCTTCTAGAGTTTGTGATTAATTCATGATCCAATGTAGGGATTATGGGTGTGGGTGCTACACCGGCTGGGGCAGACAGCTTGCACACAGTGTAAGAAGGGAGAGGAACTTGCTCTCTGCTGCAGCCTCTGCTCCTTCTCTGCTGTCCTCTGCTGCCAGGAATGGCTGCCCTCTGCCATGCGTCACTGTGCCTTGGAACCAGCTGAGTATGGACTGAAACCTCCACTAACCATGAGCTAAGTAAACCATTCCTTCCTTCATTTTGGGTCCCAGTGTTTTGTCCCAGCTATGAGAGAAGAGTAACTGAGATAACCACACATCTTAATTCTCTTTACTTCTCCATCACCCCACACACCTACCTGCCTTTCACTTGGTCCCCATCCTATTTGCCAAAAGACCAATCTCCCTGCTTCCTAAAATCTACCTTTTAGTTTTCTCTGTACGTGTACTTTGTATTTCTCACATAAGAGAAACTGTAACATCTAAACTCGCTTGTCTAACTTATTTCACTTAACATTATGGTCTCAAGGTCCATCCATTATCCTATAAATGGCACAAATTTGTTCTTCTTTATAATGCATTAGTACTCCACTATATCTATAATAAAATGTTTTCTGCTTAGCTTGGACATGGTGATACACAGTAGTTATCCCAGGACTCTGAAACACTGAGACAGGAGGATCAAAAGTTCAAGCCCACCATGGGAAATTCAGCAAACCATCACACATTGTCTCAAAGTAAACAAATAAATAAATAAATAAATAAGAAGAGCTGGAGATGTAGCACAGCAAAAAGTTCTACATTCAACAGTGAACATACACACACACATATACACACACTCTTCAGGGAGCCAACCCTCACCATCCTGTTAAAACTTGAAACCAAGCTGAACCCTCTCAAGCCTCCCAATTTCTATCTTCCCTTTTCACTTTCTCTTTCTTTTTTCTCTCACCTTCCCTCCTTTTATCCTTTCTCTTTCTTTTCCTTTGGATTTGGTTTGCTTGGGATTCACTGAGTTTTATGCGTCCGTAAATTTATGCTTTTATCACGTTAGGGGACTGTCACAGCTTATGCTTAGATGTCTCTCGAAAGCCTCCTGTGGTCACAGGTGGGACTTTACAGAGATGGCTGGATCTAGAGAGTGTGTGACCTTGGGATTGATTCATGGCGCAATGCTAGGCTCAAGGGCACGATGATGAAGGGTGTGAGCGCCACCCTGCCTAAGCGGCCTGGCTGAGACACAAGGGAGAGAAAGGGCTGTGGGCAGCACTTACAGCTTTGCCTTCTCCTGCCTGCCATGAGCTCCTCTGTGGGCAGCGTGGAGAAGGAACTCTTTCTCCTCTTTGATGCCTGTGCGCAGTTGCACCCTGCCTTGGAGCCAGCCAAGTATGGACTGAAACCCCTGCAAACTGTGAGCCGCGTCCACTTTTTCACCTTTACCTTTGGGTGACAGCTATTTTATCTCAGCAACAAGAAATAAGTAAGACAGGAAATATCCAGGCTTTATTTCTTCAACTCTTTTTTCTGCCCCTTCTTTTCCTCTTTCCTCTCCTTTTCTGCATCCATTTGCACGTGCTAGGCTAGGGTATGCGTCATTGTTTCAGGATTTCTATAGATGTGCAAGGTTCCATTCATATTATTAATCTTTTTCTCTCTGTTCCTCGTTACGGACAGTTTTTATTAATCTAACATCAGGTTTGTCAGTCCTTTCTTGCATGCCCAATCTGATTTGTTGTCTTGTTCTCTGGCATGCTGGGTTTTGTTGCAGCAGCAATTAACTCGACTGAACAAATTCCAAGCTGTCCTTTCTACGGCATCAATTGATTTTACTACTGGGCTGCTTGGCATCTCTTACACATGTATAGTTATGAGTCAATCAATATTGGGGCAAAATTTATGAGCTATTTTGGGTATCTGAACCTTGTGGCATTATCCCCTTAACTTCCATCTGTTTTGGTAGGCCTCAGATCTGTCTTTGACTCTTCAGACTTGTAAGATTTGTGCCCTCTTTGTTGCTTTGTAGCTACTTTTGTGTATCTTAGGCTGGGAAGCAGGGAGGAGCTTGCTGGTGAAGAGCTGTGTTCATGTGACTCTCATCACGTGGTTCATTTCTTATAAGGGTTTATTCCTTTTCAGCTGGTACATACTTCTTATACTAGTATGGTGCCATCGATTGACTTATTTCCTTATTTGTTTAGTTTTTGAAAGTCTATAATTCTACACGCAGAATGGTTAGTATAAGGGCTGGCCAAATAGCTCAGGGGACTGAAGCAAGTGCAGAGGCTGGAGGGCTTGATCCCTCAGCCTGCCATGCCAGCTCCTCCCTTGAGGCATGCAGAGACGACAACTACGACTGGGTGTGGTGGCACATACCTGTAATCCCAGCTCTTAAGAGGCTGTAAACAGGAGGGCCACTACAAGTCTGATTTAATAGTGAGACCCTGAACACACTGTAGAGCCTTCCCTAAAAATACAAAAACAAACAAACTAACTAACTAAATAAATAAATAAATAAATAGAATGGTCAGTATAAAACCAACAGCCCTACCATTACTAAACCCAACTTCCACCAGGCATCTTTGGTGCACTGTCTCTTTTATATCTTCCACCCTTTTGCTATTAATTTTTTCTGATTCCTATTTTCTTATTAACTTATAAACTGTACTTAATGAGCTCAGTTTTACATCTGTTCTGATCACAACCTATTCGAGCTGGCTGGTGAAAAAAACACCTCCTTTTTCACACGCGAAACAGAATGTGGAGGAGTGCCTAGAGAACATTTGCAAATGATCAAGGACAAATATAAACATGCAGTTAGAGTCACTGCAGGCATCACCTGCCTACGCACTCTGTGCAAGCCTCTGCATTTGGAACTGTACAGCCTCACGGCTGTGTATATGTCATGGGACCGTGCCTGCCCCCGCCCAGTCCAGCTAGGTTATTATTCCTACTATAATGTCCTGCCCACTGGTTTAGCCCAAACAGACTTCATCCGCCCTGATATAGCCAGAGCCCAGGGCAATGACTAGAGTCAGGAAGACTACACTCTATACTGGATACTTCCGTATCCTTGTCATTTGACAAGAATGAGTTCCTGTAACTATAAAATAGCCATAATAATAGACAATTGACCTATATCTAAAAATGGAAATAGAGGCCAACTTCTTGGCTGGACATGGTGCAGTTGTGCCACAGGGAAAGACTTGAATGTGAGTGACAATAGCAACCCTCCATGGGTGAGAAGAAAAAAAGAGTCGATGTTCGGGGCTAGATTCCTTTAACCACCAGAGTTGCATTTGCTTTTCAGAGCAATAATAAGTGACACTGCTTAACTAAAATTTACTACTAAATTTCAGATAGTCTGTCATGCATAAATGTTGCGGACGTGGAAAAGAAATAAAAGTAACTTACTGTAAAACTGCTAGTAAGGAGGACCTTAATTTCTGGCCTATCTTACCCACAGTGCCATGAATTTTCATATGAAGAAACGCAGTCAACAGAGAGCAAGGTATACACAAGGCATCCAGTAAGTCCTAATATCCAAATCAGAATCTGGGTTTTCTTTAGACAATATTCCTTAGTCTAAAGAGAACCTGTGTGAGGCTGAGGACACAGGACATGCAGCAACTCTGAAGAATGTGCATGGTTTAAGGCATTCTTCAGACCTAGCTGTGGAAATGGAAAATTGAAAACTAAGGGATCAGGAGGAGGCGACTCTCTTTCTATAGTCAGGTTCCCTATTGGGTTCTTTTAAGCAGTAAGCTCCCCTGCTGCCATGAAAATATTACTTGATTTGCTCAATTTTAATTACATCTAACTCTTTCAGAACATATTGAATGTAAGCCGGACGTGGTGGCTCACGCCTGTAATCCCAGCACTCGGGAGGCTGAGGCAGGAGGATTGGTGTGAGTTTGAGACCAGCCTGGGCTACAAAAGTGAGTTCAGGACCAGCCTCAACTGCATAGCAAGACCCTGTCTCAAAAAGACAAAAAAAAAAAAAAAAAAAAAAAAAAAAAAAAAAAAAAAAAAAAAAAAAAAAAAAAAGAACATATTGAATGTGAACCTGGCTGCCCTAGTTCTATATCCACTGCATTTCCTTGCACTTAGTTGGGAGGCTTTTGTTGTGGGTCACTAGGTAGGGTCTTCTGGTGGGCACAAGGACATTAAGGTAAAGAGCCTGGTGTGGTAGTGCATGCCTAGAACCCCAGCACTTAGAAGGCTGAGGGTGGCCACGGGTTCAAGGCCAGACTGGGCTACTAACTGAAGAACATAGAGACCCTGTCACGAACAAAAAAAAAAAAAAAAAAA
>PVJA010048193.1:0-14336 GCA_004027025.1 Myocastor coypus | reverse complement strand
ATGTTACAGAGTAATAGTATCACAAAGCTTTTCTGCTGGAGGGCTAAGAATGTAAGTTAACAGACCGACAATTGGAGAAAAAGAAGGGCTATAAGGATAGCCAATATTTTGGCCCTAGCCCTTCAAGGTCAATAAAGACCCAGGATATAAGGGAACCTGTGCTGTAATATCCTATAACTCAGAGGTGTCCCAAATTTCCCGGTCAAGGAGAATATAGGACCTCAGAGGAAAGGGATGAATGAACTGTGGTGCGTCTAAGGAGAGTCACCCAGAGAAAAACATTCTCTCAGGCTTTCACAGAAAGCAAAATGGCCAAGCAATGGCTGTGACTTGTCCCAAAGGCTGACACTAACAACAGTTCTACAAAGTACTGCCTATGGTCCCAAACTTAATCCTGAGGGGATTTGACCCTGGAAGATACAAAAAAAAAAAAAAAAAAGAATGTTTAGTCATACAGGTCTTGCTTCAACTTGCCCTTAACCACCCAGCAGGGGGAAAAAAAAATGCTTAATTACAATGCATCAAGGAGGTTTTTTAAACAAACAAAAAACCCCCCCACATATTTCCAAACTTATTAATGGATGTGAAGTTTCTCTATAGGCAATAGAGATCTGGAATTCGAAATACCCAACGTTGTGAATATACTAACATCCACAGAAATCATATACTTTAAAATGATTAACATAGTAAGTTTTATGTTAAATGAATTGCAACAAATTGGAAAAATGATACTATTGGGATGAAAATCACATTAATTCTGCTAGAGGATACAGGCAGAAGAAGGGGTAAGCTACAAAACATCACGTATGTTAAGTTGCAAGGAGTGATGGGAATAACTCCTCTAGGAAGTATGTTTAAACAACATGGTGAATAATCCTTAATTGATTCAAATTATGGTACTTTCTGTCAGAAGCATTATGAGGTGTCCCCATTCATCTCATTCATCAGATCTGTCATCACACAATTTCTGGCTCTTCCCCCAAGTCAAAATGCCCATAAAAGGTGTTTTAAAGCCGATCAGACATTCAGGCAGCCACAATAGCACCACCAAGGTCACTTATCAAAGACTTTCAGAACTGCTTCAGACCATGACAAGAACAATGAGGCAGGTTGTTTCGAAGTAAAAAGAATATTTTAAGAAAAACTGATGGCAATGTGTCTTTCACTGAAACATCTTTTTGTTGTTGTTTAGTACCAGAATCAAACTCAGGGCCTTGAGGCACGTGCGTGGCGGGTGGCCGTTGGCTGGCGGCGGTTGCGCGGTTGCAGTGCTGTGAGGTCTGCGGGTGCTGGCAAATCGGGCCCAGGATGTAGAGCGACTGTGCCTGATGGCACGTCTGACACGAGCTCAGGTCGGGTAGAGAGTAAGGGGCGGTAGTCGGGGGTGGTGGGAGGAGGCCGCGAATCACTTATAAATGGTGCCCAGGACCAGAAGCCCAAGTTCCAGGGGGGTGAACGAGTACTGTGCCTTCATGGCTCTCTTCTTTATGAAGCAAAGTGTGTAAAGGTTGCCATTAAGGACAAACAAGTAAAATACTTTATATACTACAGCGGTTGGAATAAAAATTGGGATGAGTGGGTTCCAGAAAGCAGAGTGCTCAAGTATGTGGACACCAATCTGCAGAAACAACGTGAACTTCAAAAGGCCAATCAGGAACAGTATGCAGAGGGAAAGATGAGAGGGGCTGCTCCAGGAAAGAAGACTTCCGGTCTGCAACAGAAGAATGTGGAAGTGAAAACTAAAAAGAACAAGCAAAAAACCCCTGATAATGGAGATGGTGGCAGTACCAGTGAGACACCTCAGCCTCCTCGGAAGAAGAGGGCCCGGGTTTATCCTACTGTTGAAAATGAAGAACCATTTATGAACAGAGTTGAAGTTAAAGGAAAGATCCCTGAGGAGCTAAAGCCATGACTTGTTGATGACTGGGACCTAATTACCAGACAGAAACAGCTCTTTTATCTTCCTGCCAAGAAGAATGTGGACTCCATTCTAGAAGACTATGCAAATTATAAGAAATCTCGAGGAAACACAGATAATAAGGAGTATGCTGTTAATGAGGTTGTAGCAGGAATAAAAAAATACTTCAATGTGATGCTGGGCACTCAGCTCCTCTACAAATTTGAGAGACCACAGTAAGCTGAGATCCTTGCTGATCATCCTGATGCACCCATGTCCTAGGTGTATGGAGCACCACATCTACTGAGATTATTTGTATGAATTGGAGCAATGTTGGCCTATACACCTCTGGATGAGAAGAGCCTTGCTTTATTACTGAATTATCTTCATGATTTCCTCAAGTATCTGCCGAAGAATTCGGCAACTTTGTTTAGTGCCAGTGATTATGAAGTGGCCCCTCCGGAGTACCATCGGAAAGGAGTGTGAGGCACACTCACTGGTGTTTGGATCTCTGTCGACATGTTTTTGTTCCCAGTCTTTCTCTTGTACAAATGATGTACTTTGAAGATGTTAGTGTATAACAGAGTTGACGTTTGTTTTGTTTGATTTTAAACAAAATAAAAGGGGTTACAGCTCCTTTTTTCTTTTTCTTTTTTCTTTATTTTAAAGTTGCTACCAGTGTACTCAGTGATGGACAACAGAGAGACATGGTGGAGTATTTTATTGCCTAGTTGACAAAGCTGGTTTTGAATGCCGGTGGTTCTATTCCTTTGACACTACGCACTTTTATAATATGTGTTAATGCTATATGACAAAATGCTCTGATTACTAGTGCCAAAGGTCCAATTCAGTGTATATAACTGAACACACACATCCATTTGTGCTTTTTTTTTTTTTTAAATGGTGCTTAAAGAGCCCTTCCTTTGCAAGTCATCCATGTTGTTCCTTAGGCATTTTACCTTTGCTCAAGTTGTTGAAGGGTGGTGAACTGTTTCATGGCTTTTGTATTTGTGTCTAATGCACGTTTTAACATGACAGACGCAGTGCATTGTGCAGCTACAGTTTTCTGGAACAGTCAATCTTTTAGGAATTTTTTTTCAGATCTTCAGTAATTTTTTTCTATAAATAAAAAAACAACTCAGGGCCTTGTGCTTGTCAGGCAGTACTTATGCTACTGAGCTGCATCCCTGACCATTGTAATACATTTTTAAAAACCTAAACATTTGCTATATTTTTAAATCATACCTTGTGTACCTTGACTGTGTTGGTAGTTGTATACAATGGCCATGATTTATAGATCTACAGTGTTTGCCTGTATTTGGTATTTGCAGAACCTGAGAGGAAAACCTGGGAGAGTAAAGCAGGAGTATTTCTTTGAGGGTTTTGGAGATTTTTTTGCAGGACTAGGGTTTGAACTCATGACCTTGCACTTGCCAGGCAGGCACTTGTAGCACAGAGCTATCTCCCCTGGTTTGAGTTTGAGGCTAGCCTGGTCTTCGTAGTGAGTTCAACATCATCTGAAGTACATATAAGATCTTGCCTCCACAAAAACACTTTTTAAACTTACATAACCTATGCTTCCGTGCACCTAAGTATATACATACAAAACCTCTAAGACATTTTTAGGCATTCTAGAAGGCTTAATTAATTAATTAATTTGTTTGTTTGTTTGTTTTTATGTATTTGGTACAGGGTTTCACTGTGCAGCTCAAACTCAGAGTGATCTCCCTGTTTTGAGCCTCCCCAATACTGGGATTATAGGTCACCAGGCTTGGACTCTATGGTTGGCTTGGCACACCCACGGGTGGGTCATGCAGCATGTGGTGCTGGAGATTGAGTCCAGGTCCCTGCCCTTGTCTAAGCAGGCAGTTAGCCCACTGAGCTATCTTGCTGGCCTCTAGGTATTCTAGAGCTTAAGCAACACGCTTCTGAATTGGTGCTCTCTCAAGTGGGGTCATTCACCTGTACGATTCTACAGGACAAAACCCGGAGATACAGAAAGAAAAGAAATGCTATTCATAATTTTTAATGAAAAGATGAATAGGAAATTATACTTCCTTAACATTGGGAAATCATTTGAAAGATTTATTGATTTTTATGTACAGATTAGCATTGTTACCCAGACTCTGTCTGTGTTATACCAGCCAGGTACACAAGATGTTCCAGGGTAAGACTGAAAATCCCATAATGGTTGACCTTTACGATTTCATTTTTTCTTTTGCCTTCAGAATATTAGTATAGGGCTGGGGAGATAGCTCGGAGGCACAAGTGCCTGCTGGGCAAGTGCAAGGTCGTGAGTTCGAACCCTGGTCCCACAAAAAAAAAAAAAAAAAAAAAGAAATACAGAATATTAGTATATACTACAGTTCACTTAGATTTATGGATTATATATAGGTTTCAATAAATTAATCCTCAAAAAATAGATAAATGGCTTTTAAATCTCTGCAAAGAAGCTACTGATTGAAAAATAATGTTAACAATCTCAGCTAAAGAAGCATAGAATGACTGAAATGATATTCTAGTAAGTCTTGCCATCAACCTGTATAGGAAGAAACTGGCCTTCTTAACCTCTTCTCCATCCTCACATTCAAACAAAGGTCTAATGCACTGAAGTCACCCAGTGGGCAAGATGCTGATTAATTACTTTTCAAAAGAAACTTATAGAAAGAGCTCTCTGAAAACAGAACTGTCAATGTTCCCATCAGTAAATATTTTGTAGCCTATTCAGCATTAATACAACACCTACTAGAACTTTTATATCTATCCATTTAAAACAACTTGAGAAAAAGACTTTCTTAAACCAATATGTAAATCTTCCAAATGAAAGAATTTGATCGGAATTCCAATCTATTTGCTGAATATTTAAAAATAAAATTCATTCCAATTAGTTTGTGGTTAACATCAGAGAAGACAGAAACTGGCCATCTGGGTTTCAACAACAACTTTTATATAATTAATGTATAGGATATTCATGAATATCATTATTCAGTAAGTGCCCTTGTACTTCTGTTTGATTCTGTATTTGTGAGATAGCCTACCATAAACAAGATGCAGTTATAAACCCAATTGGTAATAGACATTTAGAACAATAGATTATAAAATGTCAGTGAAATAATGCAGCAAAACGAAACATTGCAGCATAGTGCAACATCTCACTGCTTTCACAAAAAAGCCAAGCTATTACATTATTTTGATGAAATCACTCTTCAGTGTTCATGCTTGGTACCTCCTTTCTTCACTATATCCACCTACCACTCCATTACTATCACTCTTACAGCTATACTTACCAACTCCAAGGTTGTCATCCAGAGTGAAGTCTCTAGTCCTCAATCTCGTTCCTACTCTTGAATCGGGCCCCAACCTATGGTTCTTTTTCAGGTCCCCTAAATGCAATATGCTCAAAAGAGAACTGAGGTCTTCTTTGTCCTATGCCCAGCCCTGTCCTGTACTCTCTTATAACTGGGTTCAAGGCATCGTCCTCTGCTGAGGTTCCAACCCTCTTTATCTCTTTGAGCCTTCTCTTCTCACTGCATTCTGTCAGTCCTAGAGCTCTATTCATTTTCCTTTCTGGACTTCGCTTTTGTCTGCATCTTTGCATGTGCATGTTGAGTTCCCTGTAGCTATCTATCTCTAGAGCAGCAGTTCTCTGGGCTGGGGAGACAGCTCCGTGGCACAAGTGCCTGCCTGGCAAGTGCAAGGTCATGAGTTCGAACCCCGGTCCCACAAAAACAAAGTGAGACCTTATCTCTAGAGCAGCAGTTCTCAACCTGTGGGTCACAACCCCAGCAGGGGTTGAACAAATACATAATGTATGTCAGGTATTTACATTCCAAATCATAACTGTAGCAAAATTATAGGTTTGAAGTAGCCAGCAAAATTATTTTTTGGTTTGGGGTCACCACAACATGAGGAACTGTATTGCAGGGTCACGGCATTAGAAAGGTTGAGAACCACTGCTCTAGAGCTTTCTTTCATTTTATCCCTAGTTCTATTCCTTTCCTTAATCTCCCTTACCTTCTGATTTCCCCTTCAACACAGAGAAACAAGAAAAGTGTTTTGCTTGTTGTATATATTAAATATTTATTGTACTACAATATGAAATTGAATGGTTTCTATTTCTCTTTTCAAAGCCTGTATTAAATTACCATTTTATGTAGGTCTCAATTGATTTTTGTTGTTATCATTAGTTTTGTGGGTCAGCAGAGTTGGATAATCATGAAGAAAAAAATAGCAAGTCCAGATTTAGTAAATTAGTGTTTCCCTTGTGGCCTGACATAGTTAATATGAGGTCACCTCTAACACCTAATGAAGAAAAATTCTTAGACAAATGCTCATGAGGCCAAGAATCTGACGTTAGTTTTGTTGCTTTTGCCAGATGTTCTTTTTAAACAGAAGATTTGACTGAAGGGAAATACTTCATAGATGGAAAGAGATCCTTCAAATTGAAAAAAAAATGTATATCTATATCTATCTTCATAATCACTTGGAGCAGGCTTTGTTTCATAATGTGCATTTTGTATAACACATGTCATAGTGTGATATTCGAGTTAACCATGTATCATATGAAGTTTGTCACAGAATTGTATTGCAGATATTTTTTTAAGAAAAAGCAAGTTATATACTGAGCAATAATTATCAACGGAGCTTAAAAGTCTAAAGCTTAGAGCCATGACACTTAGCTTTAGTATTTGCTTTCATTTATGTTGTAACCTATTTAAAAAAAAAAAAAAAAAAAAAAAACAGTACAGAAAGTTCCTGGTTTATTCTTGCTGGGCTTTGCTGTGTTCCTTGCCAGTGGTCTAGTAGGGCTGCTCCAAAGAGACCCTCTTGTGTGTCAGCTGTGGGGAATTTTCTGTCTTCCCCAGTATTCCTTTCTTTGTGCTAGTGCAAACTGAACTCAGAGTGACACAAATTTCTTACATATACTGCTATTCTACAACTCTTGTGGAACTTTGTCACTACTGGCCATCCTCTGCCTTGCTCTAGCAAGGTCTTCTCTACTGTGTCACTGTGTCTAAAACTGGGTATGCATGGGCTTAATTCTGAAGTACTTACTATGAATAAAAGATAACGTTTGCCCTAAAGGTGCTCATAGGCTGGTAGAAGAAAGGAAGAAAGTTACTAAGAATGCTAAATGAGGGCTTTACATAGAGTACCAAGGAAGCCTGTCCAAGTTCAGGAAGAAATAAGTCAGAGAGGATAGAGCAGTGGCAAGGAGATAGGGCAAAATAGGTAGCCCTAATTTTCAAAGTATTGAGTTGCTTAATTTGGAGATTTACAGGATTAGACGTACTTCATAGTGCAAAGTATGAATGAAAGGCTTGAGAGTAGAGGCACAAGAATCACATGGGTTATAGGCAAGAAGCGAAAGCCCCAGCAGGGAATAGCCATGAATGGAAAAAAAAGAGATGATGCCCCCCAAAAAATGTAAAAGTGGAAACATATGGCATAAGAAATTATGGGAAATGTGGGGAGAAGATAAGGAAGAGGAATAGAGAATTCAGGAGGAGAAGCAGGGTGGAAGAGAATATGGAGAAAGAAATTGAGATCAGAAATGGAACAGACAGAATAGAGGCTTGGGGAAGATAGAAAAGAAGAGAAATTTCTATACATCTTCATACCACTCTCACCAACCTGAGTTTCTATTTGCAATGCAGTTGACCAGGACTGAGGAAGTTTAGGCGAAGAGAAAGCTAGAGCAATTGAAATTGGAAAAGAAGATAAGAGAAATTTGTTTAGCTCTTCCACTCACATCCACCCTTCAAGTCCCTGGTTGCTTCTCTTTTTTGACTTTCTGTGCCCATTTTGTGGGGCTGTCCTTTTATGTCAAGTGGCTATGTGGAATTATATGGTAAAGAGAAGTGAGTAATCTGTTTATTTGAAAATGTTTTGGTATGTATAATATTTCTAAGTATATCTTTATCTTACAACAAAAGAAAAATATTTATTTATTCTTCCAGGTACTTTATCTTTGTGAGTTCACCCAGGAAAGTAAATACCACTGTTCTAATGAGAAATACGTTTTGAGAATTCAAAAAAATGCCTTATAATTGAAGTCAGGACAAAATTCTGTGTTTGAGCTCAGTACTAACCTGGTTAAGTATATGCTATGAGGAAGAAAGTTAGAAAATGTTCTAAATGGTCTCTTAATCCTTGGCTTGTCCCTGCTGATTACTATTTGAAACTATATCAGTTATATTAAGAAGTAAAGTGAGAAATCCAGTCAAGAATGTTTTCATGCATCCATAAATATTTGGCACTATATATATATATATATATATATATATATCATACACATATATATATATAACACTATATATATATATATATATATAACATACACATAATTTATTACATTTACATAGAAAGTGAACAAAGACCTTTTTCATATATTGTTCTTTTAGTAAGGTACCCTTGGGTGCAAGTAGATTTTGAGATAATGACATATTGACAAAAAACTAATAAGGATATTTACTGAATTTGGCAGAATCACCATTTGTATTAACAACAGCCCATGTTGGTGGACTACACTAACATACTTTTGTGCAATTGTGTTAATAGAATCATAGATCAGGACATAGTTTCGCAAGTGGGCTGTAGGGTTTCCTTCGAATGGAAGGCTCATTACACATGTTGGTCATGGGGGAGAAGATGAGAACACACACTTCTGTTCTCAGGCTTTCTCTGCTCTCCAGAATCAGGGGTCACATTGAGTAGGAGCTGAGGCCACATGATTTTAGGCATATCTGATGGTTTGGAGTGGGGTGCCTGGAATAGTTGAGCTATGAGGCAGACATGGGAATGAATACCAGTCAGAACTTTCTTCGATAAAGACTTCCCAGCTGTGAGGCATGTGCTTGTTTAACTGACAGTCTCCAGCTATTAAATCATTTTGTTCACTTCAGCTTTTGAGTCAAGGTAATGCTTTTCTGGCTCTTCTCCAAATAGCCCCAGCCTTTGACTAAGAGGATCTACCTCTTTCTCCCTGAAGATGGGCCTCTTTATTGACAGACTTTGCTCTTGATCTCCATTGGGTGGAGGGATTTTATCAGAGCTGCATTTCATTCTCCTGGCTGTTCCACACAACTCCACTTCCACTTTGTACTTCCATGAGTCTTATTCCCCAGTGACCCTTTTATATGCTTAACTCTGTGGCTTTCTCTGCTTTGCAGAGGACTCAACTGACACAAAGAGGAGGGCTGGGAGGCAGCTTTGGGTTGGTCACATTAAGAGGCCCCAGGTTGTATCTACATCTGCACAGAAGGCATAGATTACCCTTAGTATCATTTTTTATTTTTTCTAAAATTCTTTAAACTTCAGAGAATCTCAAAACCTGTGCTGGTCCCCACAACATTCTGGGCAAATAATAGGAAACACTATCACCCAGGAGAGTACAGAAATGTTCTCTCAGGAGAGCACTGACCTCTGCAGCAGGACGGCAAGACACAGTTGGGCTATAGGAGCAAGGGACCAGAAGCAAACACACCTAGCCTGGAAGAACTTGGAGGCCTCTCAGAGAGAGAGAGAATCACTCTAGTGATCTTGTTCCCGGCTATTAGCCCAGAGATGGCTTAAGCTGATAATACTGTATTGTAGTTCACTAGATTTTTAGTATGAGAACCAAACACAAGATAAAGTTTATTATCCTTATTTTGTAGATGGAAAATCTGAGACACTATTCTAGAAGTTAGGTTTCCTTCTACTGTTTACTGTGCCTGCCCTCTCAACACTGTAATTGTGTCATTTCAACACAGTGTAACTGCATGACCACCATTTCTTATTAAGCAATGGAATCTAATATAGGGGAGCATCTTAGCATTATGAAATAATCTAATGTTTTACGAGTGCCAGTCCTTCAATGAGCAATGCTGTAGCAGCCAGTATAGAGCTTGGTGCTTCTAGGAAGAGTTTGTTTAATGACACTACAGTAAATTTAATGGGGAGACATGACAATATGTGTTAGCATAAGAATAAGTACATCTTAAAAAAATAATAAGTATATGTTTTCTCATAATTTTATTCTGGCTCTCATTCATTTTATGATAAGATTTCTTAGTGGAAAACTTACTTAAGCAGGCATTTTCCCCAAATCTTGATTCTTTTAAAACAAATTGAACTTAAAATCAGTTTTGCTATTAGTACTAAACTTTTGCAATAAATTGTTCCTGCTTTGTTCCCCTCCTATTTGTCTTGTTCTTCCTCTTCCTCTCCCTCCTCCTATTCCTCCTCTTCCTTTCATGTAACTCCTCTTTTTATATTTTCTTACCTTGGTTTTCTCTTCAGAATCAAGTATTTCCCACAAGTATTTTCTTATAGTAAGTGTCCCTGTATTGTTTTTTCCTCTCTGTCCAGTTGCTGCATTCCACTCTCATTTTCCATTGCTTTTGCACTATGATGCCAGCTTTCTTTGCCAACTTCTTTTGGTTACTATACTGTTTTATTTGCTGTACTTTTGGACATATTTGGTGAGTCTTTTCTCTTCAGCTTTGGAACTCTTTAACTTAAAAAAAATCTCTGGGGTTTTTTAAATTGTATATTCTTTTATTTCTAAGTCCCCCTAGGATTTTATTTTTCTTGCCCCCACATCATCTACAAAAGTGAAAATAAATGTAAAAGCAATTTCTGCATTTATTCCAATTATCTAACTTTTCCCATAATAATAAAATAATCAAAATTCCTTGTTATTCATTCATCTGGTACAGATTCTCAACTGCCCTGGGCAAGTGCCTGAGTAGCCATTGCTAAGCCTGCTTTATAGCAATAAAAATAATTATCCTTCAATTTCTTTTCCATGCTCAATTTTCTACTGGACTTTTTTTCTGCACTTAGTGTATTTTCCAAGAGAAATAAACAATTCTTTCACTACTCTTCATTGTGCTTCAAGCTCTTTATGCTAAACTCTGTATCTGAAGAAATTTTTCTTTTATTCTTGGTACCACAGGATATGAATTTTTTTTCCAGCACCAGAGATTGAACGTGTGCATATGTAAGGGAAGCGCCATATGCCTGATCGACAGCCTCATGCCTGAAGAAAAGAAGTTGTTTTTTAGTACCAAGGTTGGAACCCAGGGCTCTCTATCACTGAGCTACATCTTCTCTTCCTTTTGTATGTATGTTTGTATGTATGTATGTAAGTATGTATGTATATATGTGCGTATGTATGTATGTATGGCTGGA
This sequence comes from Myocastor coypus, assembly GCA_004027025.1. NCBI lineage: Eukaryota > Metazoa > Chordata > Mammalia > Rodentia > Myocastoridae > Myocastor > Myocastor coypus. The sequence continues at coordinate 3,262 of PVJA010048193.1, read as the reverse complement.
TACATGGGTGGATGCATGTATGTGGACAGGGTTTTGCTAATTTGCCAAGACAGGACTGAAACTTTTTTTTTTTTTTTTTTGAGACAGGGTCTCGCTATGCAGTTGAGGCTGGTTCTGAGCTCACTTTCGTAGCCCAGGCTGGTCTCGAACTCGCACCAATCCTCCTGCCTCAGCCTCCCAAGTGCTGGGATTACAGGCGTGAGCCACCACGCCCGGCTAGGACTGAAACTTGGAATCCTCCTTCCTCACCCTTCTTTAGGACTGGGATTTCAGACTTGTGCTACCAAACATCTTCCACAGGAAATGTTTTTACCAATTTTTGCTTTAGCTATTATGTTGTGTGAACAATTTAAAGTAAATTTCTTCTACTCTCATAATCACAGAAGAATATACATTTATATTATTTTCTATGAGGATATTTGGATCTGACTTCTACAACTGAAAAAAGGGGAGAGGGAGGAGAGAATTTCAAGTTAAAATAGGCAAGATTCATAGTTTTAAACTTTTAAAGTTTTCTAAAAATCTATTTGTGGTTTTACAGTTTTGAGAATTGAACCTAGTACTCCATGGAGAAGCCAAGGCTCTATCATTGAGTGATATCCCCAGGCCACATGTTTTATTACTGTATGAGTTATTAACACTTACCAAAGGTATTTTATATTAAATACTTCCTTATGAGTGATTTAATCCTCTTAATTATCCCTATTTTTATTGGGATACTAAAGTCTTTGCACACTTTTTAGCATTTTTTTCCAGAACTTTTGTTTGTTTATTTATTTATTTTTATGGCCAGCTCAGCCTGCCCTGAGGGCAGGGCTGGCGCAGCATGTGGTGCCAGGGATCAAACCTCGGTCCCTGCAGCAGCCTAAGCTTTCCTAAGCAGGTGCTTTAGACCACTGAGCCATCCTGCTGGGCCCACACTTTTTAGTATTAAAAGAGTTTTCCTATTATAAATTCTACTGTTATAAATAGGAGAGTGCATATATCTCTGTAGAATAATGCATTTAACATTTTTGGGAAGATACCAAGAAGGGAAATAGCCAGGTGAAATGGAACCTCTAGCTTTAGTCTTTGGAGGAGTCTTCTTACGATTTCCATAGTGGTTCTACCAACTTACACTCTCACCAACAATGGAGCAGAGTTCTTTTATCCCCATAGCATTTTCTCCCACAATGAGATGTAATCTCAGTGTTGTTTTAATTTACTTGTCTCCAATGACCACCAATACTGAACATTTTTTCATTTATTTATTTGCCATTTTTACTTTTCCTTTTGATAAATGTCTATTGATTTCCAATGTTCATCTTTGGATTGAGTCCTTAAATTAGGGGAGTCTGATTTGGGGGATTTCTTTGTATATTCTAGTACAAGTCCTTTGTCTGAGGAATAGCTGGTAAAAAAAAAAATCCTCACTCTATGGATTGTATCTTCATTCTGTTGGTGGTTTCTTTTGTCTGACTTACTTACTAACACTTGACAAGGAAATTTTATATTAAATACTTTCTTATTAATGATTTAACCTACTATAAATAGGTTCTTTATAATAGGTTTAGAAATATTTATTTCTAAATCTATAGAAATAATCATAATTTAACTTATTCCTTTCCTATGCTTATTCCTACTTCTTTCTCTTGTTTAATTGCTTTAGTTAATGTTTCCAGAGCTATACTGAATAGAAATGGTCATAGTGGACATCCTTGTTTTGTTCCTGATTTTAGAAAGTGAAAGCTTTCAATTTTTGACCATTTCGTATGATGTTGACTGTTGGTTTATCATAGACATCTTTTATCAGATTGAGGTAAAGACAACCTAGTCTAGTCTTACGTAGGATTTTTTTTATTATTATTATGAATGAGTGTTGGACTTTATCAAAAGTTTTTTCTAAATCTATAGAAATCATCATATGAGTTTTATCTGTGGTTCTGTTCATACGGTGTAGTTATTTAGAGGACAACATGCAGACCTGATATCTTGTGCAAACAATATTAGTACAAAACTTTTAATCTCAATAAACTAAGAGAAAGTAGCTGTATATCTATCCTAACGATCTTGTATATACATATATATATATATACACATATACATATACATATATATTTTTTAAGAAAATTAAATTTTTAAGGACAATATTCCCAGGCCTGGCGGGATGGCTCAGTGATCTAAAGCGCCTGCTTAGGAAAGCTTGGGCGGCTGCAGGGACTGGTTCGATCCCGGCACCACATGCTACGCCAGCCATGAAAATAAATAAATAAACATAAGTTCTGAAACAAGAAAAAAAAAATTAATTAAATAAAATAAAAAATAAAAAAAGGACAATATTCTCACAATAGTTTTTACTAAGTGACTAAGGAATGGCTACTTTAAAATATAGTTTAACTTGACTACATTAGTCACTTAGATTGATTAAGCAGAAAAAGAACTTTTGTGTGTGTGTGTGTGTGTGTGTGTGCGCGCACGTGTGCGCGTGTGCGCACACGAGCGTGTGTGTGTGTGTGTGTGTGTGTGTGTGTCTCTGTGTGTGTGTGTGTGTGTAGCTCAGCCCACCCTGCCGGCAGGGCTGGTGTAGCACATGATCCCTGGGATTGAACTGTAGTCCCTGTGCTTTGCCTAAATTTGCCTAAACAGGCACTTTAGACTGCTGAACTATCTCACTGGCCTGAAAATGAACTTTTTTGGGTTAACAAATGCCATCTCTCATAATTATGAATGTGTCTTGAATAATATTATAGAATTTAGACAGAAAGAAAAGCAAGAGACTGTATAACTTAATTATCTATGCTATAGCAAAATTTTTCCATATTGTTGAACTATTGAGATACACAGCTTGGTTTTTATTTGAATGCTTATTTTATGCAGAACTTTTATGAAATTTTGTTTTTGTTAAATGACTCTAAGATTGAGAAAGTCATTTTATTTTAATCTGAATCTATCCCATGTAGCACTGGTTTCCCATTTTGGGTTACCTCATGGCATGGCTCCTGTCTCATACATGGCAGTTCTGTATATGCTGTATTTGTAGATCAGGGTATGTAGATTTCCTTATTTTTCTCTTTTATAAATTTGTTTTTCAATTCTTTTATTGTTTAAATTTAACAATGGTTATATTACATATTTTCATCATCGGATCAGTTTAGATTAATACATATAGGTATATAAGATTGATCAAACAACTAAACATTAACCTTTCTAAATCCACATTACTTTTTTTTTTTCTTTTCCCCCTTTTTTTCTTTGAAAGTTGACATATTGCATATTGTCCTCA
>PVJA010048191.1:0-14326 GCA_004027025.1 Myocastor coypus | reverse complement strand
CCGGCGGGATGGCTCAGTGGTCTAAAATGCCTGCTTGGGAAACCTTGGGCAAGCTTGTGTGGCTTCAGGGACCGCGGTTCGACCCCCGGCACCACATGCTGTGCCAGCCCTGCCCTCAGGGCAGGCTGAGCCGGCCATAAAAATGAGTGAATAAACAAATAAAATAAATAAAATAAAAAATTTAAAAAAAAAAAACCCTCAGTGAAGCCACAATCTCCTAATTGTTACCTTTTTTGGCTGCAGAAACCAGGGAGAACCAGCAGAAATCAATGAAGTCAATAAGCTACAAAGGAAGTCAGTCTAAAAGTAAGCTTTTATGTTAAGACTTGAAGCAGATATAGCCTTAAAATCATTTGATAAACTCCACCCTAAGCTGGGCATGGTGATGCACACCTGTAATCCCAGCACTTGGGAGGCTGAGGCAGGAGGATCGGATGTGAGTTTTGAGACCAGCCTGGGCTACAAAAGTGAGCTCAAGGCCAGCCTGAACTGTACAGCGAGACCCTGTCTCAAAAAGACAAAAAAAAAAAGAAAAAAATTCACCCTAAAACTAAGCCCATAAGAAATTAATAGCACAAAACAATGTTGCTTTCTAGTATACTTTAACCCAAAATACATTAATGAAATATATCTTCAAATTCTATATATAGAATTTTTTTTTTTTTTTTGTCTTTTTGAGGCAGGGTCTCGCTATGCAGTTGAGGCTGGCCTTGAGCTCACTTTTGTAGCCCAGGCTGGTCTCGAACTCACACCAGTCCTCCTGCCTCAGCCTCCCGAGTGCTGGGTTTACAGGTGTGAGCCATATATAGAATTTTTTGAACACAGAACTTTACTATAAAGCTTAAAATAAACCCTATATGTACATATTTATCCCTGTATAAGCCAGAAATGTTCTATTTTAAAACAAAGTTTAACTTTTATTAACAAAACTAATAGGTTCACTAAATAAAAAATAGAAACTAGTTATACAATAGTAAATTTTAAATCAATTTTCAACAATCAAAAACAACCACTGTGATCAAGACTTATGTACATCCTCTAAATCTTGTTTCTCTATTCAACAAAAACAGGATCTCAAACTATTAAGCTTTTTGTTTTGTTTTGTTTCATCTTTTTGAGACAGGATCTCACTATGCAGTTCAGGCTAGCCTTGAGCTCACTTTTGTAGCCCAGCTGGCCTCAAACTTACACTGATCCTCCTGCCTCAGCCTCCCAAGCGCTGGGATTATAGGCATGTGCCACCACACCTTAATAGTTTGGCTTCAAACTATTAAGCTTTAAGCAAACAAGATACCAATCAGTTTGTAGTACTTAGCCTTTGACCCATTTATGATGTTTAACGCATATGCTGGATAAATGAATGTAGACTTTTTTTTAATGAGAGATCATGCTATTACATACTCGCATAACCAAGCAGGAAGAATAGTTCAGTGGTAAAGCACTTGCCTAGCATGTTCAAGGCCCTAGGTTTAATTTTCAACATTAGAGGAAATAAGCTACTGTACAAAATAACTACAATACCAGTATTTTGTGTAGTTTTTGGTTCACAGAAAATGTTCAATAAATACCTGCTCACAGGGCTGGGGAGATAGCTCAGCAGTCTGGCAAGGACCCAAGTTCAATCCCTGGTACCACATGCCTTGCCACAGAACCGGCAACCAGAACCAGGTGTGGTGGTGCACACCTGAAATCCCTGTACCGGACCAGCTGAGACAGGAGGATCATTAAGGAGTCCACGTGGCTTAGTGAGAACCTGTACCAAATATCTGTTGACAAACCGCTGCATTTTATGAACTCTTGCATAGAACTTTTCACACATTTTGGCTACTATAGTATAAGATTACCTCATAATAAATGATTTCTAACACACTTCCTGATAGTATGTTTTACTTAGTGATAAATAAAATAATGATATACACTGTGCAATTGATGGTATCCTTTCTTTTTCTTTTCATGGTACCAAGAATCAAACTCAGGACCAGGTGCTTGTGCCACATAGAACTATATGCCTGGCCCAATTGATAGTACTTCAGTCAATTAAGCAGAGGATCTTTAAAAAATGAAGACATAATTTAACCAGTTTCCCTGTCTTTAAAAAATATTTGGTTCTGCTTAGTTTTTTTTGTTTGTTTGTGTGTTTCCAATTTTTTCCCTTACAGAAAAATATTTACATCTATTGTTATTTGTTTATAATAAATTTCTAAAAGTATTACTAGGTCACAGGCTACTACCAGGTCACTATTAAGACTTTCTGATACTGGGGGCCAGGGGAGGTAGCTCAGTGGAATAACTGCATGCCCGGCAAGCGCAAGGTTCTAAGTTCAATCCCTGGTACCACCGGAAGAGAAAAAATGTTAAGCTCAAGTGCCTATGTGTTATGGTTTATGTCTAGTTGTCCCCCCAAAGCCTCATGGAGTCATTGGGCGGGGACTTCTAGAGTTTGAGACTTGATCCATGATACCTGGGATTATGGGTTTTAGTACTTATGGGATTATGGGTGGAAGTACTTCCGGGATTATGGGTGTAGCCTAGGGCGGGAGCTAAGGTGGAGAGCCTGAATGTAATATAAGGAGAGACAGAGAGACAGACTGGAGCTCTAGCTGTTGCTGTTGCTCTGCTGCCGTGTTGGTTGGCTACCTCTGCCACCATTTTGTTGCTGTTCCGCCGCCATGAACTGGATGCTCTCTGCTCTGTTCCACTCAGCCTTGGGCCAGCCGAATATGGACTGAAACCTCCTCAAACTGTGAGCTAAATAAACCTTTCCTTCCTTCATTTTGAGTGTTGGGTATTTGTTCCAGCAACGAGCAAAAAGTAACTACGACACTATGTTATAGGGTAATAGCACCACTAAGCTTCTCTTCTGAAGGGTTAACAACTTAAGTTTGCAGACCAAAAAATTAAAGAAAAAGAAGGGCTACAAGGAGAGACAATATTTTGGTCCTAGCCCTTCAAGGTCAGTGAGGACTTAGGACATAAGAGAACCTGTGCTGTAACACCCTAAAGCTCAGTGTTGTCCTAAATTTTCTATTCAAGGAGGTTATGGGGCCACAGAGGAAAGGGATCAATGATGTACAGTGTGCCTAAGGAGAGTCACCTAGAGAGAAAACATTCTCTCAGGCTTTCACAGAGAGCAAACTTGTCAAGCAATGGCTGTGACTCATTCAGACAGCTGACACTGACAAAAGTTCTACAAAACATTGGACATGGTTTCAAGGTAAATCCTAAGGAGATTTAACTGACCTTGTCAGATACAAAAGTTACATGTTTTGTTATATAGGTCTTGCTTTAACTTGGCCTTAACCATCCAGCAGAAAAGTTTAGCCATGAGGCATAAAAAGTAAAGCCTGATAAGTATGCTGTAAAAGGCTCAAGTCAACAGCTTCTGACGTTGCCAGTTCTACTGATAACCCACTACTACTTTCTTTTAGTTCAATGAGAAGAGATTAGGCAACCACAGGGACCATGGTTCTATACCTGGCACCACATACTACACCAGCCCCACTCCCAGGGCAGGCTGAGCCAGCCATAATATATTTTAAAAAGAGAGAGAAATATTTGTACCAATAGTACAAATAGTGTTTAGAAATAGTGTTTAGAAATAGTGTTTACAAATAGTACAAATAGTGTTTAAAAAAGTTATCATGTCTGCATCTTATACCCTGATCAACTACTATGAAGACAATATGCACTATATTAATTATTGTGGCTGTCCTACTAACATGTTTTGAAACTGTCTCATTGTTATTTCTTATGAAATTTTATTATGAAAAGTAATAAAATTATTTTAAAAATTAATTATGAGAACAACAAAAACTTTCTGATACTGACAAACTGTCCTCAAGTTATGCCAGTTTGTATCCCACCTAGCAGAACATAGTTCTCTCAGCTATGCTTGGTATTACTACATAAATTCAACTAACTACAATACCTACAAAGAAGCACAAAGGTTACCTCCTATTAGGTTGGCTTACTTTTATCTAGGCCAGTGAGACATAGAAACATTTTGATATCTATTATCATTTATAATCTTTCTGAAATGCCTGTTTATGAATTTTAGATAAATGATGATATCATTTCCTAAAATACTGATTCAGGAAAACATGAAAGAATGATGAAACATGAAAAACCTCACTTATTAATTTTTTCTAAATTAAAATGATTCCCAAGTTGTAGGTGATTTTTCTAGACATACTGCTCTTTTTAAAACTTCTTTATTAAAGTAAATCAGGGGCCTGGTGGGATGGCTCAGTGGTCTAAAGCGCCTGCTTGGGAAAGCTTAGGCGGCTTCAGGGACCGCGGCTCGATCCCCAGCACCACATGCTGCGCCAGCCCTGCCCTCTGTGCGGGCTGAGCCGGCCATTAAAAATGAGTGAATAAACAAATAAAGGTTCTGAAGCAAGAAAAAAATAAATAAAATAAAATAAAAAATTTAAAAATAAATAAATAAATAAAGTAAATCATACCTCAGAAGCAGAAGGTTCTCTTGACATAATGATGGGTTCTTCATATATTTTCCTGTAAGATGACAAAGAGCCTAATACTCCTGGATTTACAAAATCAATTAATGCAAAAAATTCTTGCAGATCATTCTGAATTGGAGTACCTAAGGAGAGATAGAGAAGATGAAGTTTGTTTTATAATCATAAAACTCTTTGTACTCTCTTCCCTCAAGGAAATAAAAAAATTTTTCCTAATATCAAGAAAGAACAACTAAGTCAAATTTAAAATATTAATAATCACATAAATCTTTAACTCTGTCTTTTTGGTAGTGGGGTGTAGCAGCACATGCTGTAATCCCAGCTCTCAGGAGGCTGAGGCAGGATTGCTGCAAGTTTCACCAGCTTGAGCTACATGGTGATTTCAAGACCAGCCTGAATTGCAGAATAAGACTCTGAAAAATCTCTATTCTTCTGGGGTTTTGCTATTGTTGCATAAAGGTGGGTCTCATTAAGTTGCCCAAGCTGTTGATGTGAAACTTGCAATCAATCTTTCTTTCTTTCTTCCTTTTTCTTTTTTTCTTATTTTTTGAGACAGGGTCTTGCTATGTAGTTCAGACTGGCTTTGAACTCACTATGCAGCCCAAGCTGGCTTTGAACTTGCAGTGATCCTCTTGTCTTACCTTCCTAAGTGCCAGAATTACTGGTATGCACCATCCTGCCTGTCCTTTTTATTTTCTTTTTCTTTTAGACAGAGTATAAAAATTGATTTTTGTTTGTGTTTTGGAGTTTTTCCTTGTATTACTAGGAATCAAACAGAGGACCTCATGCACAATAAGAAAGCAGCCTACCAATGAACTATATGCCTAGCCAAACTCACAATCATTCTGCTTCACTCTCTCAAGTACCTTAAATTACAGGCATATGCCACATTGTCCAGCTCTTCTTAACTCTGGTTTTAACAGCATACTGACTGAGTCAGCTTTGAGTCTCATCACTACCTAACTCTGAACAAGATACCTAGAGCAGTGTATTATCTATAAAATAAGAATAGAAGTAGCACCTTGAATTGTAAGGATCAAAGTCACTGAAGCATATAAGGTACTTAGAGCAATGCCTGAGCTCTCGGACTTTGATTTTGTTATAGTAGCCCTACCACACTAATACACTTCTGCTCATCAGTCTGAATCCTAGCCATTTTCCAGTTAATACTAACTAGGCTAAGTAACACCAGAAATAAAGCAAAAACTTCTTTGATTCTTAGTTAATGAGCACCTATTATGTATGTAGCAAAGTATATATACATATACAAACATATACTGGAATTTATATGAAAGCAGTTATATGAGGGAAATTTATAGCAGTGAATTCCCATATCAGAAAAACAGAGCGAGCTCAAATAAATAAACTGACATTGAACCTCAAACTTCTACAAAAGAAGAGCAAGTCAAGTCCAAAGCTCACGCAAAGGAGGAAATTATAAAACAGTGCAGAAATTAATGAAATGGACATAAGAAAACAACACAAAGAATCAATGAATTGAACAGTTGGTCCTTTGAAAGGTTAAATAAAATAGTTCAACTCTTAGACTTTCCTTATCAAGAAAAAAGGAAAGAAAGGACTGAAATCCATGCAATTTGAAATGAAAAGAATGAAATCACAATGGGCCTGCAAAAAACAAAAAAATTACTTATATCTCCCTCAAGAATTTGTATTCTAATAAGATGGAAATGCAGAAGAAATGGATTCCTAGATATATATGAATTACCAAAGCTGAATCAAGAGGATGTAAAAATCCTAAATAAATCAACATCTGTCAATTAAATTGAAGATGCAATTAAAAATTTACCAACAAGGGGCCCGGCAGGATGGCTCAGTGGTCTAAAGCACCTGCTTAGGAAAGCTTGGGCAGCTGCAGGGACCACGATTCAATCCCTGGCACCACATGCTGCACCAGCCCTGCCCTCAGGGCAGACTGAGCCGGCCATAAAAATAAATAAACAAAAAGTTCTGAAACAAGAAATAAAATAAAGTTCTAAAAAAAAAAAAAATTACCAACAAGAAGCCTAGGCCCTGTTCGATTCACTGCTGAATTCTACATGAAACTTTTTTAAAAAATTTTTGAAAAGCAAAACAAATAGCAGAAACAGGCAACATACAACAATACAATACATGTGTTATAGATTTTCAAAATAAGAATAGGAAATTAACAATGGATGCTATATTACCTGTATTTTTCATCAGATCTGTTGCTCAGTCTAGCAGATATAGCTATGCAAGACTGGACATATAACTGAATATTAATGCTTGCTTTCACTAAACCTTATTTTTCTTCTTCTTTATTTTTAAAAGCACATAATTGATTAGACATTAGAAATGGTATACATTTGGAGTAACAAGATGAGAGGTACTTAAGCATGGTTTTTGTATTACACATTGCTACCCTTGATGCAGTTGCTTAGATCACAGATATCAGCATAGTTAGCCAAAGTGAAAATTCTAAATATTAACTGTTTTCAAAAACTGATGAAAATTATTAGTACAATCACCTCAGCCATCTGATATATATACTTACATTATTTTTCCTTCCTTCCACTTTTACTATCCTTTCTCCTTTCCCTCATCCACATTTTTCAATCCTTATGGTTCAGTTTCTTTATGTTTTACTATATCTTCTATACCTTTCAGGTTGTATTTACTCTTTCAGGTTCTTACACTAGGGAAACGATACTATATCTACACATGTGGGTTTGATTTATTTCACTAATGAGTATAGCCTCTAGTTGTATCCACTTATCTATAAAATCCTCAAGCTTATCTTTCTCTATAACTGAGTAATACTCCCTTGTATTTAAAAACAAACAAACAAACAAAAAACAAAAAAAAAATCACTTTTATCCATTACTCAGGTGATGGACATTTTGGTTGTTTCCAAGATTTGGCTATGATAAATTGTGCTGCTACAAACATGGGTGCAAATACATCATTATGGTATGTTTTCAGTTCTTTTGGGACAATACCCAGAAGGAGAATAGCTGGGTTGAATGGGATTTCCAGTCTTAGCTTTTTTTTTGGGGGGGGGGTATTTTTAGGGAAGGATCTACAGGGTGTTCAGGGTCTCACTACTATGTAAAACTTAAGAAGGATTTTTTTTTTTTTTTTTTTTTTTTGCTGGCTCAGGCTGCCTTAAGGGCAGGTCTCATGCTCCATGTGGAGGTGAGGATCAAACCTTGGTCCCAGGCACCTGAGTGACTTTGTCAAATCATGTGTTTTAATGAATTGAGCTACCTGACAAGACACTCCAGTCCTAGTTTTTTGAGGAGTCTCCACACTGATTTCCATCCATAGTGGTTATACCAGTAAACATTGCTACCAACAGTGAAGAAATGTTTCTTTTTCCCCATAGCCTCTCCAGCATTTGTTAATAGTTGATTTCTTTAGGATAGCCATTCTTTCTGGGGTGAGATGGTATCTTTGTGTTACTTTAGTCTTCATTTCTCAAATAGCCAGTACTGTGGTCTAATGAAGTTTAGAGAAGACCTAATACTACTACTTCTCAAACTGTTTAATGAAATTGAAAGGGAAGTAATATTTCCAAATTCATTCCTAAAGCAAGCATTACCCTGATACCACAACCAGAAAAGGACTTAACAAAGAAAGAAAAATATAGGCTTCCATCCCTAATGAACACTAATGCAGAAATCCTCAGTAAGATACTGGCAAAGAGAATGCAGAAAATCATCAAAAAGATTGTAAGGGTCAGTGAGATAGCTCAGCAGACTAAGCACTTGCTTAGGCAAGTGCAAGGAGCAAGGTCAACCCCACCCCTGGGCCCACTGAGTTGGCTACTGAGATCAGATGTAGCACTGAACACCTGTAATCCCTGTGTTGGGGAGGCTGAAAAAGGAGAAACACTACAAGTCCAAGCTGCGTAGTGAGACCTGTATCAAATACATAAAAGGGGAAAAAAGGTTATACACCATAACCAAGTAGGATTGATTCCAAGGATGCAGGGAAGGTTCAATGTATAAAAATCAATAAGTGTAATATCAATAGAGCCAAGGACAAAAACCATATTATCATCTCAACAAATGCAGAAAAAGATTCTGACAAAGTCCAGCGCCCATTTATGATAAAGACACTACAGGAAAATTGGAATAGATGGTCTTCATCTCAACATAGTTCTGGAAACATCAGCTAAATCAATTCCATCAGAAGACTTGTAGATTTAATAACCAAATCGTATATTATAGCTGGACACAAAGTCAACGCTCAAAAATCAACAGCCTTCCTGTAATAAATAGCAAACTCACTGAGAGATAAATTGTGGAAACATCTTTCACTATAGCATCAAAAAAATAAATAAAATACATAGGAATCAATCTAATGAAGAGAGTAAAACACCTCTACATTGAAAACTACAGTACTCTGAAAAAGGAGGTTGAAGATGTTATCAGAAAATGGAAGCATATTCCTTACTTTTGGGTAGGAAGAACAAGTATAGTGAAAATGGCCATACTTCAAAACCCTACAAGATGCAACTAATACATACTTATTAGTATGAATTCCATTCCATATCACCAGTTTTTGGATGTCAAGTATCAGATTATAAATCAGTAGGCAAAATTTCCACCATATCTTCCCAAAGGTAAATACTAACCAGTTAGAATTATTCTTTTTTCACAAGAAAGGCTAAAGAGAGCTGTAGTTGTCTTAATGGCACTATTCTTCAAACGATGTCCCTCATCACAGATTAGAAGATCAAATTTTATATTATTAATTTGACCCAGGGAACGAAGTAACATTTCATAACTAATGATAAGAACAGAATAAAGCGTAGATTTGATGAATTCTTCAACTTTGTGGTCCTGGAAAATAAAAAGAAAGAAAATATTTAACGAACGATCAGCATAAGCTACGGTCATCCTTTGGTATTCAACTGCTTCAAAACTCATAAAAGTTAGTACTCCACACATTCTGGTAAGAAAAATCTGGTTCAGTAATAATTGTAGTTTGGTACTCAACACACAAACCAGAACTTGTTGGTGTCAGCTTCCCTCTGACTCCCTATCCTTTCAACCAAAACTATTTGATACTCATTATGCTTCCCAGAACTATTGTATAAGAAATAAAACTTAAGCTACAATTTCTGACAATGACTTATCAAGAATTAGAATATATTAACTCTATATTTGATCAATTCCAACTGTGAGAAGGAAACACCATAGGTTAGGTAGCTTACATAAGGGATACTGATTTCCCAGTTCCAGCAGCCGGAAAACCTAAGATCATAGTGTCCACACTGTAGAGGACCTGAGTAGAGGACCATGGTAGAGGAAGAGTTCTGGATCATGGAGGGAAGCTTTCTGGCTGTATCCTCTAATGGTAAAAAGAAAAGGTTCTACTACTTTTGCATTTTCTGACAAAACCAAAATGTAGCAGGATGGTACTGCTACAATGTTGAATATGGTTTCATTTCTAAATATCTGTGTAAAAAATGTGTAATTATTTTTTAACATTCTATAGGGATTTAAATTTTAGAACATCCATGGTTGTTGGAAAATAGTTTCATTTTATGTCTAAGGCATGTGATATTCAGATAGTGGTGTTAAGCTTAAGTACCTCTGTTACAGGATAATAATATCATTAAGCTTCTCTTCTGGGTGTTTAACAACTAAAGTTTACAGACCAAAAATTAGAGAAGTAGAGGGGCTACAAGGACAGCCAATATTTTGGCTCTCACCCTTCAAGGTCAGTAAGGACTCAGGACATAAGAGAACCTATTCTATGACATACTGTAACTAAGTGGTGTCCCAAATTTTCTGATTAAGGAGATTATGGGGCCATAGAAGAAAGTGATCAACGATGCAAAGTGTGCCTAAAGGGAGTCACCTAGATAGAAAATATTCTCTCAGGCTTTCCCAAAGAGCAAATTGGTCAAGCAATTTGGCCATGACTCATCCAGATGGCTGACACTGACAAAAATCTACAAGGTGCTGCACATAGTTCCAGGGTAATTCCTGAGTAGATGTGACTGATCTTATTAGACAGCAAAAATTAAATTTTTAGTTATATAGGTCTTGCTTTAACTTGGTCTTAACCATCCAACAGAAAAGTATAACCATGAGATATAAAAAATAAAGCCATATTAATACTCTGAGTTGTAAAAGGCTCAGGTCAACAACTTCGGACAATTGTCAGTTGTGCTGGTAACTCACTACTATTATGGACTATTGGATTATATTGGGTTATTTTGCTGAATTCAAGTACCTACAATATTTGGAATGGCATCAAGTATAAAAAGGTTCTCTACCAATCCCGGCACCACGGGCAACAGCACAGGAAGCAGTAGAGACAAGAAAGTCATCCCAACAAAGGTTTTGGGAACAGTAAAATGGTTCAATGTAAGAAACAGATATGACTTCATCAACAGGAATGACACCAACAAAGATGTATTTGTTTAGGGCTGCCATACAGAATAACCCCAGGAAGTACCTTCACAGTATAGGAGATGGAGACTGTGGAGTTTGATTTTGTTGAAGAAGAAAAGGATGTACAGGCTGCAAATGATACAGGCCCTGGTGGAGTTCCAGTTCAAGGCAGTAAATATGCAGCAGACCATAACCATTACAGACACTATCCACATAGTAGGGGTGCTCCGTACAATTACCAGCAGAATTACCAGAATAGTGAGAGTAGGGGAAAGAATGAGGGATCAGAGAGTGCTCCCAAAGGCCAGGCCCAACAAGGCCAGGCGAAGGTTTCCACCTTACTACATACAGAAACCCTATGGGCATGGACCACAGTATTCTAACCCTCCTGTGCAAGGAGAAGTGATAGAGGGTGCTGATAGCCAGGGTGCAGGAGAACAAGATAGACAAAGGAGGCAGAATATGTATCGAGGTTATAGACCATGATTCCACAGAGGCCCTCCTTGCCAGAGATAGCCTAGAGAGGATGGCAATGAGGAAGATAAGGAAAATCAAAGAGATGAGACCCAGAATCAGCAGCCACCTCAACCTTGGTACCATTGTAACTTCAATTACCAATGCAGATGTCCAGAAAACCCTAAACCACAAGATGGCAAAGAGACAAAAGCAGCCCATCCTCCAGCAGAGAATTCCTCCCCTCCTGAGGCTGAGCAGGGTGGGGCTGAGCGCTGAGTAAATGCCAGCTTAACATCTCTACCATCATCCTGCTTAGTCATCCATCAAGAAAGAAATGAGTGGGAAATTCCAGCCATAAGGAATGAACAAAAGATTGGAACTAAAAACCTTAAGTGCTTGCTTTTTGCGTTGACCAGATAACTAGAACTATCTGCATTATCTATGCAGCACGGGGTCGTTATTATTTTAATCTAAAGATGTCTCTTTTTGGTAATGACAAAAGTGTTTTTTTAAAAAGCCTGGTTTTTCTCAATATACCTTAAAGGTTTTTAAATTGTTTCATATCTGGTCAAGTTGAGATTTTTAAGAACTTCATTTTTAATTTTTAATAAAAGTTTACAACTTGATTTTTTCAAAAAAGTTAACAAACTGCAAGCACCTATTAGTAAAGGTCTTAACTAATATACACTTGATCTTAGCCAAAAGGCCGAGAAGCGATGGGTCTTAACTAATATTAAAAAAAAAAAAAAAAAGAGAGAGAGAGAGAGAAAGGCTCTTTAAAGACTTCTCCAAATACAGCTTTTCTAACACCAATGAAACACCTATCTAATAGAACAAAAAAAGAGGATATAAATAAAGGACAGTTTTATAGTGAAAAAATATATATGTATATATCTTATATAGACATCTTATATATATGTGTGTGTGTATATATATAATACAGCTAGTTTCTCTTAGTTCAATGAGAAGAAAGTTTTGTACTAATATTGTTTAGACAAGTTATCTCTACATCTTGCCCTCTGAATAACTACTACAAAGACAACAATATGCAATGTATTAATTATTTCAACTGTCCTACTAACCTATTTTGAAACTATTTCATTGTTGTATCTTTTTTCTCATTAAAATGAATAAAAATTTTTTAAAAATAAAAAATCAGTTTATGTAGTAAAAAAAAACAATAAATAAATAAAAAATAGGCTTTTAGTGAGATGAATTTAATGAACTGTAAGATAATGAAAGTGTTCTGAGCATATTTAAGGCAAGTTAGGCTTGGCTATGATATTCAGTAGGTTATATGTATTAAATACATTATCAACTCACAATATTATATAGCCCAACTGCATGCCAAGAAACACCTGTATATTGAGAGTCAGAGCTTCAACATGTGAATACGGGAGGAATTCAAATATTCAGTCCAGCGCAACCCAAAACCAAACTATAAGCCCCAAGACCACAATTTTGTTTAAAGGGGTTGGAAGTTACGTATTCTTGAAAAACTGCTTCAGAAAGAGTTCCAAACTATATTACTGATTTAAAAAGCTACAGATATGGGCTGGCAAGATAGTTCAGTGGTCTAAAGTGCCTGCTTAGGCAAGCTTACACAACAGCAGGGACCACAGTTGGATCCCCAGCACCACATGCTGCACCAGCTCTACCATACTAGGGCAGGCCAAGTCGGTCATAATATAAATAAATAAATAAATAAATAAATAAATAAGCAAGCAAGCAAGCAAACTACAGATTTGAAGAACACTAAACTTTCAAGTCTCTTACCTGATCAACAGTAAATATCTTAATCCTTTCACTTCCTAGCCATTGTTGAAATTCTTTCCTCCAGTTATTCACCAAGCTTCCAGGTGTGACAATTAGGGTTTTCTTTATCACTGGCTTGCCTCCGTAGGGTCCCTGACACTGCAAGGTCCAGATGAGAGAAATGCACTGCAACGTTTTCCCTAAACCCATCTCATCAGCAAGAATAGCTCCATATCTGCCACTCACTCTGTTAAAAAAAAAAAAAAAAAAAAAAAAAAGTACTTCCTTTAATCACAACAGCAAAATATTTTATTCTACTAAAACCATCAAGAAACCAGAACCTGATATTTTGGAATTATGACACTGAAGCCTTTCTTAATGTCTTATTTGGTTGATTTATAATAAATATATTTCCTTTGTATCTTATACAACAATATCAGTCTCAATAAAGAGCTGAATTTAAGAAATCTGTTATCAGAACTGGCCACACAGCTCAGGGGACTAAAGTGCCTGCTTAGGCAGAGCAAGTGCAGTGGCTAGGCCAGGCTTACACTGCCACCTCTGCTCCCCCATACTCCACCCCAGTGCTGAGATGGCAATTGAGATTGAGCATGGTGGCAAGCACCTTTAATCCCAGCACTTAGGAGGCTGAAAATGAGAGAATCACTATGAGTATGATCTACATAGTGAAACCCTGTATACCCTGTAGACCCTGTACCAAATACATATTTTTTAAAAAATTACATAACAAAAAGCAATCTGTTACCATCACATATATATATTTAAAGGCTAGATTAGCTGCAACATTCTATACATGTTTGGATAATTTAACAATAACGGTGCTTCTCATCATTAACAGTTGAGCAATTCTAATCATTTCCAATATTAGATATCAAAACAGCTTAAAATATATTGTAAATTTAATTAAAAGATCTATTAAGATTAATTTATTCCAGAATAAATAAGTCTATCCTAGAATAAGAAATTATCACTGGCAGAAAATGAAGTTCTCAACCAAAACAGTTCCCTGTATTTTTTTTTCCCAGTACCAGGGATCAAACTCTGAACCTTGTACTTGCCAGGCAAGTGCTTATGCAGCTGAGCTATATCCCTTGTAATGTACTTTTTAAAAAATAAACTAAGCAAAGCTGGGGATATAGCTCAGCAGCATAAGCACCTGCCCAGCAAACACAAGGTCCTGAGTTCAATCTCTGGTATCAAAAAAAAAAAAAAAAAAAAAAAAAAAAA
>PVJA010048190.1:0-14321 GCA_004027025.1 Myocastor coypus | reverse complement strand
CGCCCTGTCAGTTCACATGGAGAACCCCATTGAGCTTCTCTCTACAGCCAGCTATGTGCAGATGTTTAGTGTTGCTGGCTCCTGCTCAGGGTTCACGAAATCAAGTATTCTATGGAATGCGTCCACCAATACCTAGCTAGAAAGGAGTAGATGCTGGACCAAAGAAGACACTGAGAGGAGCAGAACAGGAAAGTGCTGACAGCGGGAATGGAGGCTGCAGAAGCCCAGGGCTGTGTGGAGGGGGTGTGAACCCAGGCTGAGGCAGGAGAGTCTGAGCTGGGGCTCCCAGGAGGTCAAGGCAGGACAGAGGCATGAAGGACCTTGGAAGGAGACAAGACAAGGCCTGGGTGGGAGCAGCACATGCAGGGAAGAGAGAGGGCCAGGCAGTGAGCAGCAGGCCCTTCCAGCCTTGTCACCTCCTGAACCCAGCTGCACTGGCCTGGGCTCCTGGCAGCCTCTCCTTCACCCATATCACTGCCTGGATAGCCACGCCCATATTACTGGAGAAGGGGAACAGATTTCCATGAGGGGGTGCATGGCCCCTTGAGAGTGATGAGTCATGTGAGGGTCCCACCAGTATCCCCCCCTAGAGAGCCATGAATCCAGATTCCACAGTACCCACTGTAAGGACGGGCGCCTGCACTGCCTGCTTGAGCAGGGCTAGCCACTGCCCTACTGCAAAGTCACATCGAGCTTGGAGAACCCACAGAGCAGAGCCTCACACTGGAGTTCCTCCATGACCCCCTGGGGGCTCTCAAGCTTAGGATTCGCATCAAGCAGAGCGCTTTTGGTGTAGCAAGAATTGGTGCCCAAGGTTCTTCCAGAGATTGACTCCTTCACCCTACCTTTTAAGCCTGCAAACATGGATGAGCTTCAACCAAGAGTCTTCAGCAATACCAGGGAAATTCACAAATCAAGATCTCAAGGCAGTGAGAAAGGACTCCTGAGGACTGACAGTTCACTAGGACAGAAATAGAACAGGAAGAGCAGTGGCTGAGGAAGTTCACCTCTACTCCTTGTGAATGTCTGCATCTCAACCAAAACTTAGATCATTTCTCACACTCAGAGGACAAGTACATCTGCTGTTCTTTCATAAAAAAGCTCACGTAATCCTTTATGTGGAAATAAAGGCTGCTGGTTTGCTCTGGGTTGAAGAACCACACTCCTCTTCCCTCCTCACCCCACTGTGTTTCTCTGAGTCACCTTCCTTCACCCCACTTTTCTCTCTCCTCACTTTGTTCCCTGGAGGCTGAGGCTGGACCTGACGGCAGGAGCGCAGGTCCAGGCTCAGCTGCCATCACCCGCCTGAAACCTGGCTGGGAAATGGACCCTGTGCTTGGCAGTAAGACACAGCCTGCTTCTCAGGAATGTCATGGTCTTCAGAGGCAATGGGAGAGGTGGCTGAGGCCGGAAGCCAAGCAAAGCCCAGAAGCTTCACCAACTCTGCCCCAGGTCTCCAAACACGTTCCAGGGCTCTGAACACAGTGAGGACAGAATTAGCCCTGGAGAGCAGCAGCTGCCAGGATTCTGCCCAGACTGAAAGAGGAACAAGCAGCCACATGCACAGAATGGCAGTGTTGGGCTTAGGATGACAGAGAATTCATGGCTTCTTCTCCTCCATGAGATCCCCATGGGGGTCGGGGGAGGACAGAGAGGAGGAGTGGCATGGGCTCTATGAGCTACACCCCTGCCCCCCAGTAGAGACTTTGAAGCTTTCTTTTTTTTTGTGGGACCAGGGTTCGAACTCACGACCTTGCACTTGCCCAGCAGGCACTTGTGCCTCGGAGCTATCTCCCCAGCCCCTTTTTTTTTTTTTTGTCTTTTTGAGACAGGGTCTCGCTATGCAGTTCACGCTGGCCTTGAGCTCACTTTTGTAGCCCAGGCTGGTCTCAAACTTGCATCGATCCTCCTGCCTCAGCCTCCCAAGTGCTGGGATTACAGGCGTGTGCCACCACGCCCAGCCCATTGAAGCTTTCATTTTCTATTTATTGTTGGCACATGGAAAATGATGCATTTTTGCATGTTGCTCTTGGATGAATGTGGGAACAGGTATTCTTAGACATGGCAGGAAACACAGGAGTTGGGGCTCACCGAGTCTGAACTGAACAGACAATGAAAAGCAAACGAGGAGCCTGGGCTGCAAGACCACATCTGGGTTGGCTCTGACAACTTCTGGGTACAAGGACAGGATCTCCACATCCAAGGATGACCAAAGAGATCCCAGAGAGGCCCCTGCCAGGTGCCACTGAGCTCTTGGGAGCTTTGCCAAGTGGGAGGACTGCAAGTCCGCTACCAGGTCACCTCTGATGGATATCATGACCATGAACCGCCCTGCGTTGGATTTTCAGGTGTAAAAGGCATCAGCTGGCTCAACCACAAAACCTGCAGCTGTGACCCCAGGCCCAGGAGGTCTCCGGCTGGTTATGGCTAGGCTTCCCTGACAGAAGCAAAGGCATTTCCACCCTGCACAGAATGCATGGGTGGGATGTTTTAAAGAACACTGACAAATAGTTCTCCAATGGGAAATGTTGTAATACACAATAAGGAGAAAGAAATACCTGTAAAATGACCATAGGGATGATAGGGAACTAGAAAAATAACGTTGGAAAGTTGAAAAGGAAACAGATGGACTTTGGAAAACATGATAACCATGACTGACTACTCTAGGACTAGGTAAAAATTCCTGGAGGCTGAAGAGGGACACCAGAAACTTAGCAGACAAATCAGAAGACTCCTCTAGAATGTATCCCAAGGGAACAGAAGGTGGGACATATGGAAGGGACACAGAGAGACCTGAATGACTTGAAGGAAGCCAAAGAATATAATTAAATGGTCTCCAAGAGAAGAGAGAGAGGGATCAGATTTTCCAAAGAAAATGACTGCAAAATTCCCAGAAATCATAAAGCCACCATCCATAGATTTATAAAGCAAATCCCAAGCATGATAAACAAAAGTAAACTAATATCTAGATAGCCATCAATGCAACTCAAAATGATAATGACAATGTCATAAGAGAAGTTAGAGAAAAGAATTAAGTCTAGATCTCTTCAGAATCTCCAAATATCTAGAAATTAACATACGTTATAGTGGCTGACTGCTCCCAGCAGAAAGACAAATTAGGAAGTGTTTTCCACCGAATGAAAAGCCAAGCACAACACCTAACACTCTGTGGGATGTCAGGCAATGTTCAACCTACAAAGGGAAATTGATAGCACTGCACATTTAGAGGTCTTCAGTCAATGACCCAACTTGTCAATTAAGAAAGGAAGGGGCTGGAGAGATGGTTCAGTGGTCTAAAGTGCCTGCCTACAAAAGCTTAGGCAACCACAGGGACTGTGGTTGGATTCCTGGCACCACGTGTTGCCCCAGCCCCACTCCAAGGGCAGGCTGAGCCAGCTATAAGGAAGGAAGGAAGGAAGGAAGGAAGGAAGAAGAAAGAAAGAAAGAAAGAAAGAAAGAAAGAAAGAAAGAAAGAAAGAAAGAAAGAAAGACAGAAAGAAAGAATGAGCTGGGAAAAGTTGCTGAGTGTGTTGTCAGACACCAACAGTCCCCACACTCAGAAGGCTGAGGAGGAGCCTAGCCTACATAGTGAGAGAAACCCTGTCTAAAGGAAAAGAGAGAAAAAAAGATACTGGCAGAAGCCAATATTTCAATCCAAAGTAAAGTGAAGTAAGAACTTTGTACCATGCAGAACAAAAATATGAGTAAAAGAAAACATCACAATAAGGAAAATCATAAAATCTGGGTTCTTTGCTGCAATTGAGCATGATTCCTCGAACATGACCAAGACTGACAAGGCAGAGAGAAAAGGAGAAATGACCAGAATCGAGAATGAGAGAGATGGCACTGTGATATAGTTTGTAAAGACAAAGGGCAACTATGAACAAACATTTCTGACAAATACAACAACCCAAAGAAAATGGGCAAATTCCTTGAACTATACAAACTACAAAAACTGAATCAAGAGGAAATTAACAGCTTGAATAGAACTAGCACTGTTTGTGCTAAAGAAATTGAATTTGTAGTTACAAATTTTCACAGACACACAGAGAAAATTTCACACAAAGAAAAACCAAATTTGGAGTCACTGGTGTGTTCCAGAAAGGATGTAAACAAGAAATAATATTGATTCTATACCACGTTTTCCAAGGAAATCCTCCACATGTAGTTTGTGGAAAAAATCAAGCAGTCAAATATCAAGATGAAGCCAGGCATGGTGGCACATGCCTGTAATCCCAGCATTTGGGAGACTGAGGCAGGAGGATCAGTGCAAGTTCGAGACTAACCTGGGCTACAAAAATAAGGTCAAGGCAAGCCAGAACTACATAGTGAGATCCTGTCTCAAAAAGACTATATATATGAAGATGGGCAAAAAGAAGTGCCACTAGGGTTCCCTTTTGGTGTCCAGTGATCACAGGCTGTGTCCTACCCAGAAAGCTGATCAACAGGTAAGCCAAACTTTTATTTAAAGTAAACAAAGGGAAGAATGAAGAAAACAAAATAAGAGAAAAGTGAGAAAAACTAGAGCATGCTGCAGAAACAGGAAGAGTACAGAACAGCACGATCACAGTGCTGATGAAGGCGACAGTGGCCCTCTCACAGCCTCCCAGAGCACCCAGCGGCAGCTGCTCTGCCCCCATCCTGGCTGTGATGGACAGGTCACAGCTTGCTGGTCACCCTCCCTTCCAGCTCAGGTACTTCACGTGTCCAGCCAGCCTGCCGTGCACTACTCTCCTGCCTCGTAGGTGCAACCTGTATTCCTTCTCTCCTTTTCCGCTCCATCCTTCCTTCCTGGAGGTCTCACTGTGTGAGCTGAGCTGGAGCTCAAAGTTCTGGGCTGGAGGGATCTCCTTGGCTTGGCTTCCCAGATGGCTTCCCAGATGATGCATGCCTGGCACCTAGCCCTGCGTCATAGATATAAAATGTTAAGTAATACAATCTGACTATATATTAAGCAGGCCATATGGCAGGACCAAGAAAAGTTTAGGCAGACATGAAAAATTTGTATTAGGAAATTATTCTACTTTATCACATCCACAAATTAACACAAGGAAACAGAAAAGCATCTTGAAAAATACAGCTATTTCTGACAAAATCTAACAGCTATTTCTAACAAAAGTTACAAAAAGGAGCAACTTTCTCAACTGGAAATACACGGCTCCTAGCCGTTCTCCCACCCTGCACAGGGTCCCTCCTGATGAAGGACCAGCCTGGCTTCAGGCCTGAAGGAAAACACCCAAGGGCTCCACCTTCCAGAGCCCCGAGCAGGGCTGCGCTGCGCTGTTCAGCCGCCAGGGGGCGGGCTTTGCTCTGGAGCAGCCGGAAGTGACGCACTTCCACGCACCCGGCCACGCCCTCCGAGGGCCGGCTTCTGGCTGGGATACCTGGCTCTGGGGTGTGTGCTCCTGGGCGGTCTGGCACCTCTTAAGATGGCCTGGAAGGGGCGCCTCGGTGCAGGAGGACGGCCGCCCTGGCGGAGACCGGGGTGTGCTCGCGCCCGTCGGCGGAGGAGGTGAGCAGAGCCGGGGACTGAAGAGCGTGCCCGAACTAGGGACCTGGGAGGACGCAGGGAGCAGAGGGCGGTCCCGTGGGAGTGCTGACAGTGCCTGAGAGGTGGACTGGACATGGTTCCCAGGGAGCAGGAGTCTAGCGGTGCTGCGGCGCACACGGCCCGGCGTTTTCCTCGGCTCTGCCTTGAGTAAGCGGTGCCAGCGAAGCTGCCCTGATTTCAAAGGAACACGGCTGTGGCTTGGCTCCCCGCATTCGCCGTCCGCACAGTGTTTGCTGGAGTGGCTGTTTCTTTGTCCTAAGCGTGTGCATGGCCCTGGGAACGCTATCAGACGCCCAGGCGGACTCCCGGTCCCAGCTGAGCAGCGTTTGCAGTGCTTGGCGGGGAGGACGCGGAGAGGGCCAGGAGGCCAACGGCGATGGACAGGATCCTCTTCCGTCCCCTTTAGCCCGGCTCTGCGCAGAGCCTAGCGCTGGGTGAAGGGTTTCCCCACAAGAAGCACACGTTGGTTCTGCCTGTAGTCACCTATTGGGCATTCCGGGCCCCCCGATGAAGAGTCACGACAAGCATTGCGTTTAAGTGATTGACTCTGAGGAGTAACACCATTTTTGCTTTTATTTCCCCTGGATGCAAGGTCAGGATATACAGCTCAGGCAGGTCTTGAACTCACTAGGTAAGCCAGGCTACCCTCACACTCAAAGCTTACTCCTGCCTCAAACTGCCAAGTGTTAAATTTCCTCCTATATTCGACAAGTTTTTTTTGTTGTTGTTGTTTTGGTTTTTTTGTTTGGTTTGGTTTTTTGTTTGTTTGTTTGCTTGTTTTGTAGGACCAGGGTTCAAACTCAAGACCTTGCACTTGCCAGGCAGGCAATTGTGCCATGGAGCTATCTCCCATAGCTCAATGAGTTTACCCCTGTAAAATCATGCTGTGGATGAGAAAAAGGCTAAGGACCCCTGGGTTTTGTATCTGTCCCTGTGGGGATCTCTGTGTCATGATCAAGATGTCCCTGGTTGCAGTAAGCCCAGTATGGAAACAGTTGCAACTGGAACACAGGAGTGGCCTGGGGACTCCACAAGGTGAACACTTAGGGCATCCTTACTGGTAGATGGAGGGCGAATGAATGGTCTGAGCATTGTTCAGGGCTGCTGTTCCTCAGAGGCAGAAAGCAACAGGGCCAGGCGTGGTGGCGCATGCCTGTAATCCCAGCACTTGGGAGGCTGAGGCAGGAGGATCGCTGTGAGTTCGAGACCAGCCTGGGCTACAAAAGTTAGCTCAAGGCCAGCCTGAACTGCACAGTGAGACCCTGTCTCAAAAAGACAAAAAAAAAAAAAAAAAAAGAAAGCAACAGGAAGAACTGTGTCTCTTGCGGGAGCAGAGCTGAGGCCACATCCTGAGAAAACACAACTGAAGGAGCAGATGGAAAAGGAAGTCGGCCCAAAGGGAGGAAGCAGAGTACCCATACTGCATAAGTTGTGTTAGCCTGGTGGGAACCAGAGATATGGAGAGATGCTGGATGAGACCCTGCAGGAGAGCTGAGGAGGCCTCGTGTCCTCCAGCCTCGGGATATAGCCTGAGCTGCGCAGTTGGGTTGGAAGGGGACGGGATTCCTCAGAGGACTTGTGCATCTGGCCATGAGCTCCGCTGGTGCACTCAGAGCAGGACTGTGTCACCAAGAAGCAGAAACTGCAAGGGAGGGAAGAGGCGATGGGGAACCCAGCCTTGTGCCCAGGGACTAGAATTTGGTGCTGCCCTCATGGCAGGTCCCCAGGAGGTGAGTATGAGCTTTGAGGGAACATCAGGGCTTGGGGCAGAGAAGGTGGATTCTGCAGCTGCAGCAGTTCTGCTCTAACTTAGGGGGGTGTAGGAGAGGCCACTCCTGCTTCAGGCTAGAGCCTCCTTCTGTCCCACTGCACTGGCAGCAGCTGAATATTGGCACCCGGTGTCTCTCACATACTTAGTAGTTGCTCCACTGTCCTCACCCTGTGTGTTAACCTGGGAGTTTAGAGGCTAGAACTAGTTCCCAGAAAAAGCCACAGCCATGAGGGGAGAACAGCAGCAGTGTCAGCACTGTGCGACATTTCTCTTGCACTGGGGACATGTAGTAGCACTCAACACAGACAGGACAGAGCAGGACCTCATGCTGACGTAACCACACAGTTGAGGTACTGAACATTGTCCCATAATCACCAGAGCTCACAGGTGGATGTCACCAAGGGGGTCTGTGTAGAGACTATTCTCTTAGGAGGTATTGATTTCCTCCTGGAGATGGATCCTATCCATGACAGGACATGTGGGCAGGAATGTCCTTGTGATGGCAGGTGGTTTGCAGCCACATTGGTGCTTTCAGTGAGCCAGGTTGCTCAGATTCTTGGTGACTGATCCTGGGCCAGGAACTTGTGTGCAGAGATACAGAGACTGTCATCCCAACATCCCCAGAGTCCCACACAAGTAAAGCAGCAAGTGACCAGCAGCACTAACACATGAAGCCTGTGCAGGGCGGGACTTATCAGTGTTGATATTGATTCTCCCTCTGGTGTTTCCAGCAGTGGCAGCAGCTGTCTGAAGATAATGACCACAACCTCTCAGTGCCTCACCACCTTGTGGCTCCAGGTGAGCTGAGCACCATTCCCACTGCTCATGTCTGAGGGTGAAGATGGCCCATCATGTCCCCTCCCTGCACTCCTGTGGGCTGGAGGAGCAAGGGGGGCAAGTGCAGGGAGACACACGGGGTCACCCCTGGCACGGTCACCCCTGGCACAGTGTCCTAATGTTCTTTACTCTAAAAAGAGCTCTGCAGCTTCATTGTTCTCTCCCTACGTGAAGGCCTGTTACACTCTGGCCTTGTTCCTAAAAGGATAACACCCTACTAGGTAGCGTCTGGGTGCTGTGTGATACTTGATGTTCTGCACACTGGCAGGGGCTCAGAACTAGTGGTTAATGCCAGGAGCAGTGCTGCACACCTGTAATCTCAGCACTTAGAAGGTTGAGGCAGGTGGATTGCTGGGGGCTCTAGGCCAGCCTGGGCTGCATATGAAGTTAAACAAACGAATGAGCCTTGGTGTTATGGTTTATGTCTAGTTGTCCCCGCAAAGCCTCATGTAGTCATTGGGTGGGGACTTGTATAGATTGAGACTAGATCCATGATTCCTGGGATTGTGTTTTAGTACTGATGGGATTATGGGTCAAAGTACTTCTGGGATTATGGGTGTAGCCTAAGGCGGAGAGCTCGAATGTAATATAAAGAGAGACAGAGAGACAGACTAGAGCTGTTGCTCTCTGCTGTCCT
Source organism: Myocastor coypus (assembly GCA_004027025.1). Classification (NCBI taxonomy): domain Eukaryota; kingdom Metazoa; phylum Chordata; class Mammalia; order Rodentia; family Myocastoridae; genus Myocastor; species Myocastor coypus. Next base: position 5,525 of record PVJA010048190.1, on the reverse strand, counting down.
GTTCGGTTGGCTGCCTCTGTCACCATTTTGTTGCTGTTCCACTGCCATGAACTGGATGCTCTCTGTCCTGCTCCGCTCAGTCTTGGGCCAGCCGAATATGGACTGAAACCTTCAGTAACTGTGAGCTAATAAACCTTTCCTTCCTTCATTTTGAGTGTCGGGTATTTGTCCCAGCAATGAGTAAAAAGTAACTAAGACAGAATTTGGTACCAGAGAAGTGGGGTCATTGCTGTGACTAACCTGACCACATGAATTATAAGCTTTTGGAAATGGCTTACAGGAAGAGATGGGAAAGGTTCAGAGATGTCAGCTGAAAACAAAGCACTAGAATGGCTTCGGCTGTTCAGCTTGGGCAATTCTGGTCAGAGCTTAGACCAAAACACTGACAGAAGGCCTGCCTGTAAAGACCAGGCTGACGAGGTTTCTGCTGGGAAAAAGGACAGTATTGGTCATTGGACTCCAGATGATTTGTGCTATGGATTGGCTGAAAGTCTGTCAGAATTTTGCTTGCACCATTTTGCCTAAGATTGAGATTAAGCATGGTGGACTGATTAATCTTTCAAGAGATATTTCAAAGCAGCAAACTATTGGGGCAGTGGCATGGCTGTTATTGGGGGCTTTTAGCCACATGTATATTGAAAATCAAGAGCAAAGAGCCAAGAAGGACTATTTAAAATGTGAGTTTGGCCAGATAGGAAATATCAGGAAAGTTGTGGACTGCAAAGATGGAGCTGAGAGGATCTCCATTGCTGGGAAGGAACCAGAAAATCAAAAGGATGGCCTGAGGGCATCACAAGAGGTGCCAGCTCTTCACCCTTTGCAGCCCCAGAATTGCAAAGGAGAGAGGCTTTGCCTTGAGAAAAAAGCCTCAGAGACCCAAGTACCAGAATGGTGGCAGCAGCCAAACCAGGTTCCAAAATGGCGCTGGCATGGAGAATTTGTTTTTTCAGAATCAGGGTCAGAGTGCTCAGCGATGTAAGTCCTCAACCCTACTACAGCCAAGAGAGAAGGATTGCTGGCTACTGCTCCAGCTGACAGCAGACCTTGGCATCATCCATGTGGCATTGGTTTTAAGCGCATTCAGAATGCAAGAGTTGTTAGTTTAAGAAGGCTTCCACCTCTATTTCAGAAGAAGGCCTGTGAGGCCAGGCATTGTGCCCCTGAGAGGGCAGTGTGAGAAGCCTGTTCAATGGAAACCCCAGAAGTTTGGAAAAGCCTGGAATGTGTATCATGCAAAGAGGGAGCAAAGCTGGCCTAAGAGAGAAACCATGGAGACTACCACCAAGAGTGCTGTAGGGGCTGAGCTGTGTAAGGCCTTTGGAACTCAAAACTCTGTGCAGACTGTTTTGGAAGCTCCAGTTGGAACTATGGGATTTAATGTTTACCCTGCTGGATTTTGGACATGTGTTGGTCCCAATGTTTTGTATTACCCTGTTGTTTGCAACTTTTGGAATTATATGTTTATCTTATGCCTTTGAATGTTGGATATGTTTAACTTTTCTATTGTACAGGGGCTCACAGTTGAGAGTTTGCCTTGGATCTTGGAGGAGACTTGGGATTTGGACTTTTCAGCAATGCTGAAACTATTGGGACTTTGGCAACTCATCCAGATGGACTAAAATGACTTTTGTAAAAAGGGATATGTATGAGACTTTGGGGGCCCAGGGGCAGAATGTTATGGTTTATGTCTAGTTGTCCCCCCAAAGCCTCATGTAGTCGTTGGGTGGGGACTTCTATAGATTGAGACTTGACTCATGAGTTATTGGGATTATGTGTGTTAGTACTGATGGGATTATTGGTCTGAATAGGGCTGGGACTATGGGTGTGGTCTAGGGCAGATATCCTAAGGCATAAAGCCTGATATAAAGAGAGACAGAGAGACAGACTAGAACTGTTGCTCTGCTGCCCTGTTTGGTTAGCTGCCTCTGTCACCATTTTGTTGCTGTTCTGCTGCCATGAACTAGATGCTCTCTGCTCACTCAGCCTTGGGCCAGCCGAATATGGACTGAAACCTCCACAAACTGTGAGCTAAATAAACCTTTCCTTCCTTCATTTTGAGTGTTGGGTATTTGTCCCAACAACGAGTAAAAGGTAACTTAAGACACTTGGTCTCAAAAAGTAAAATAAAAGTAACAAGTGAATATGCAGAGAACAACAACCTGGTAGTTTTACATATTAACCTTTCTTAGGTTTTTTTTGTTTTGTTTTGTTTTTGTTTGTTTGTTTGTTTGTTTTTTTTGAGACAGGGTCTCGCTATGCAGTTGAGGCTGGCTTTGAGCTCAGTTTTGTAGCCCAGGCTGGTCTTGAACTCACACCGATCCTCCTGCCTTGGCCTCCCAAGTGCTGGGATTACAGGCGTGAGCCACCACGCCCGGCTCTTTCTTAGTTTTAGAATGTGCATTTCATGAAAGCCTCTAAGAATTGTATTAGTGATAACTATGCAGCAAGGTTAGTGACACACTACCCTAAAGAAAATGTCAACTGTTGGGAATCAATCTCTGTTTGAAAAGTGCTAGACACGCAGGAGACTGAACACTGAGAAATCTCCCTGGGGTTTTGGGAAGGAGACTGTTGAGTCAGCCCAGGAATGCACAGCCTCTGGGAGTGGTGGACCAGCTGGAGGTCTGCCTCAGTGGTGACTTTATCTGGAGCCCAGGTGGCCTTGTGTATCAGCACAGCTGGGGCAGAAGGAAGGCAGGGGCTATTGTCATTCTGTGACATCCCCACCTTCCCATTCTCTGCTGTCACAGCCAAGTATTGCCAGGCACACAGGGCCACAACTGCCTCACTCGTGTCTGAGTCTGTGCCACAGGCAGGACCTTCTGCTCAGATCTCAGGTTCTGGACATTGTTGGTTTAGTGAAATTGTACAGTGTGGTGAGGCGTTGGTCAGCTTGTTCTCCACAGTGAGTTGATGAGTGCCCTTCCAGACCTTCCTTAGCCCTGCTCCAGCCTGTTTGATTTCCTTTGCTTGGTGGTTGGTTGGTTTTGTTTGTGAGACAGGGTTTGGCTTTGCAGTTCAGGCTGGCCTCAAACTCCCAGGGATCCTCCTGCTTCAGCCTCCTGAGTGCTAGGATTACAGGCATTCACTGCCACATTCAGCTTGATGCCCCTAGATTTTAACGAGGCTGTGTTTGGTTCTCTCCACAGTCCTTGGATCTTTGGCTGTTCTCACCGCAGTCTCCATGGTGGTACCTCTCAGCCCCAGTGGAGGGGCTGTAATGAAATCTGCAGAGTTCAGTGGAGATATGCACTCTCAAATAGGAGAGCCAGAGCTGCAGTTGGAAGCCTGCAGATCCAATGCAGTTAGACCTGAAGTAGCTGTCTGCTCCCTGGACAACAAGGTTGGCATGCCTGGTGAGTTGTGTAGGTCCACAGGGACCCAAATGAGAAATGATGCTGACCTCCCTCTACAAATGAAATGGTCTCCAGAGTTGTTGGAGACCACATCCCAGAGTGAGCAGTGACCTGCAGTCTGAGCAGTGAGGGGGCTCACCTGCATTTTTAGGGTTTGAGCAAAGAGCTCACCTGCCTTCTCAGGGCCCTGGGATGCGCAGTCTCCCGTATGTCAGCTGGACCTTGGCAAGCTATTGTGTTCCCAGGGAAACAGAGAAGTCTTAGAGTTAACTAGGGCCAGGGTTGGGCACATGATTAGAACTTTCTGTATATAACCTTGGAACCAATAAACATAATTATGAGCGTGCAACTCAGTCCTCACCCTGGTTTCTTTTTCTTTCCATGTTCTCTCTACCCTGTTCCCCTGTTCGAGGGTTGGACCCCCCACACAAAGTGAGTCTTTGCTTTGCTTTATCAAAATAAATTTCCCCTCCCACATCCCTGGAGATGTAGAAGTCAGAGTTCTGCCCTCCATTTGAGTGGAACCTGAGGTCTATGGCATTTCTCAGATTCTCCCAGGTGACAGTGGGGAGCAAGGCAGGAGCAGGTCAATCTCCCAGTTGTCCATTACTGAAGAAGGCAGGGAATGTTCTGCTTTTCTAAGGACAGGTCACCCATAGGACGAGGTCCCTCTGTGTCCCCATCATATCCTCAGGTCTGTGGCTTTGCTGTTGGCCCACAGTTCTGGGACCAGTGGCATCGCCTTCCACTGAGAATTCTGTGGAGTCCAAGTGAGCAGAGCACCTGCCAGTTATGCAGGGAAGCAGGGATGGAGCTCACTACAGGTGTCTAGGGAGCTCGGGGAGGTTCCACTCCTAACTGAACACAGGGCAACCATCACTGTCACTGGTTTAGTTACTCACCTCCCATTGCTGGGACAAATACCCAACACCCAAAAGGAAGGAAGGAAAGGTTTGTTTAGCTCATACTTATTGGAGGTTTCATTTCATTTTTGGCTGGCTCCAAGGCAGGCTGTCACATGGCAGAGGGCAGCAGTTTGTGGCAGCGGCAAAGAGAAAGAGAAGCCATGGGAGGAGTAGCAGCAACAGTGACAACAGAGAGGAAGTCTGTCTCTCTCTTACGTTACATTCAGGCTATCTACCTTAGGCTGGGTATGGCACTCACACCCATAATCCCAGCAGCAATCAGACCTATAATCCGAGTCTTGGGTCACCCATAATCCCAGTGGGTCATGAGTTAATCACAAACTCTAGAAGTCCGCCCCATGACTGCATGAGGCTTTGAGGGGACAATTAGGCACAAACCATAAATGCACCATGGAGACCAGGTACTTGAATGACAAGGGGAAGTCCTGCTCAGTAGGGCACTGGCTCTCAGGAGTAGAAGAGAGCTGGTCCCTGTCACCAAGTGGCAGGTGTGTCTGAGTAGCAGAATGTAGCATCCATCTGTCTCTGCAAGAGCAAGGGTCTGGGCAGCAGGTCCCCATGGGCCTAGAAGGTCTGAGCTAGGAGCAAAGAGGCCACAGTGAGAGTAGGTGTACGGGGGACAGTGCCAGCTGTCCACCCTATGATCACGGGCAGGGCATTGCTGATCGTAGTCACCCCCAAGCAGGAGCCCATCAGCCTTTTCAGGGAGAACACTGGGGTGACCAGGGAAGGAGGGGACAGCGCCTAGATGATACCATCGCCAGAAGAGTGTCACTGCTCTGAGTCTAAGTTCTTACACTGACCTACAGTGTTTTCCAGAAATTCACAGTAGGGTTTCGGTCAATGGAAAGAGACTCAGAATAATAAAGAGCAAGCTATGTGAGGGAAGTCGCCAGATTAGTGGGGCAGAGGTGAGCTGCGTTCCTTCATGTCATCCTGCAGTCAGATGTAGCTGCAGGAAAAGATGTGGAAGTGATGCAGAGGAGAGCCACTCTGAGCCCTGAGCAGGAGGCTTGTGGAATGTGGGTGGCGTGCTGCCCTGGGGCTCTCATCCAGGAGTCTCCTCTGTGTCCCAGGTGCCTCCTGCAATGTGGTCTGCCAGTCCCTCCTTCCCTGGATATGGTGGGCTCCTGAGGTCCCTGTGGCAATACTGGGACAACAGTGCCTGGCCAGGCCGACCCCACATTGGGTTTTTCCGTTCTGAGCACCAGCTTACAGTGTCGGGTGTTTCCTGTCAGCTCCC